>JAPFFP010023776.1:0-16236 GCA_026153255.1 Solanum medicagineum
CTTCCTTTTGGCTCTATGAAGAGCCGTGTATGTCCTCTATATATATAGAGCAGAGCAATTCTGCTCAGTAGACGAAGTAGAAATGGAAGTGGCAATAATGTGCCATTATAAAAATGGAAGTGGCAATAATATTCCATTATTAAAATGGAAGTGGCAAACAAAGTTGCAAGCAATTGTGCTGCAGTGCTCCATCAAAATTATTGATTAAAATATTAAAGTACTAAAATATTAAAATATATATTTAAATCCCCTTGCACTATTCCAACTCAAGTAGATAAAACTTTGGAGTCGTTACAGTGATGAATTTATTAACATCAAAATTATTTATTCTCAAATAATTGAAGTGAGAAAATAGCAAACATGACGACAAAATTATTGTTCTCTTAACTAGTTAGAAGACACAAAAAATAATCTACTTTGATCTAATTACATGAAATAGAAAATTGCAAAATAATTCAAAGGTATAATTGGAAAGAAGTTTTTTGCAGGTTTTATACCAAGTATAAGATTAGATATAAAGCAATGAACCAAACATTTGATAAAAAACATTACTAATCCCTGCATAACTAATCCCTGCATTGTTGATCCCTGCATACCCATTTTTGTAACAAACGACCCCTTATAGATGTTATAGTTTGTCTTGACTTTCAATGGGACTTGTTAACGGCGATATGTTTGAGCTAGTAGCCGAGTTGTTGGTAGACTACCGTAGCCTTAACTTGACTTATTGGTACTTCGTTCTAGGTTGAAAATTATGGCATTAGAGTGAGACTTCTTGTTGGGTAATGTAGCCAGTGTATATTCTAAAAATTAAGAGGCTTATTGTGGCTATAGACCTATTCAGCTGGCTCAGTTATGGACTTGATTTTGGTGACGATTATTCACATAGTTTTTATATCTTTGCTTGTGTTTGGCCACTTGGAACTCCCTGATTGTATCTTTAGTTGATGATTCATGATGTTTCAATGGTCCCTCTCTATATAACTATTGCATTATTGTTATTTGTTGTTGAGCTTGAGGCCTTGAATTTGGAGTAGCTAAACTCCAGGTTAGTCCTCTCAGCCTCCACCTCTATAGGATCAAACCTTATGGACTTGTACTCAGAGTTGACACCCAATTTTGGCTTTTGATAAATTCATTTTCATACAACAAATCATTTTATGGATATTATTTCTTACAAAGTTAAACATTTTAAGGAAAAAAAATAAATAAATATTTATTACTTGCTTTAGAATTTTTGAGAAATTTATGACAAACAAATATAGTTTAAGTGCTAAATCAATTCTCGATTAAATACAATTCCTCATTGTTATAAATAATATTTTCATACAAACAAATAACTAAATAATTTTATTATTAAGCCATACTAATTTTATTTTAGAATGATTAATTTTTGTCAAATAACTTAATCCTACAAAGTAATCATTTTTTTTACTTTTCATTTTTTATTTTTTTTGATTTTGGCTATCTAATAATTTTAAATTTTACGTTTTTAGTTTAGGTTCTCCGTGTTCAATTAGTTAAACTTAAAAAAAAAGAGAAAAGAAAAGGACTTTTTTTAAGGGATGATAAAACTTTTATGATGTATGAAATATTTTGCTACTACTAACAGTATTATTACTACTATTATTATTTTATTATTGTTGTTGTTGTTATTTTTATTATTATTGATAGACTTATTTTTTTGTTTGACCAATTATTTTACGAATATTATTTCTTATAACATAAAATAAAATAAAATACGTATATGAATGTTTACCATTTGCTTTTATCGTTTTGAGACGCTTATGGCAAATGAATATCATTCTAAAGTATTAAATCGATTTTTGATTAAACAATAATCTTTTTTTATTGAAATAAGTATTTTTCATACATTATTCTAAAAAGGGAGCCTAATTAATTAATTTTGTTATTAATCCATACCAATTTTATTTTTAGAATGATCAAATTTTGTCAAAATAATTAATCTTGCAGAATATTACTTTATTTTTTTTATTATAACTTAAACAGGCTAAATTGGGCAAAACATGACAATCCAAGTCCCTTCATATTGGGCAATCCATTTGTGCCACGTAGGCAAGCATATGGATTATTTTTCTTCAACCTTAACCTCAACCCTCCCCGATAATTATCAATTATCGAGTTTCTTCAATTTCTAACAATTTTAAGACGATTATCTTTGAAAAATTTGAAATATCTTAAATCTTTTCAAATTATTTATTTTTTTAATATTTGGAAATAATTATGTACTCATATATTTACATATAGTTTGCATATAAATTCTTTTTTTTCCTCTTTGTAAATGTTTAAAAACGGCCTCGAAAAATAATTCTTAGCTTAAATATGTACTTATTTTATGCGAATTAGTCAATTTTATAATTATTGTATAATTAGTCCTAATTTAAATAATCAACTTGTTGCTTGTAATTTTTTTTTTTACCTTATTTGAATCAAAGAAGCTTAAATAATTGAATTTGTTCAAATCTAGCCAATTGATATGAAATTGACTACATTCCAAATTAAATTGGCCAAATTTTTAATGTATAAACCTCTAATTCCGGCTAAATTTACAACACTTGGCTACTTGTTAAATTACCCTATTTTAATGCTAACTCTACAGTCCCTCCTCTTTCCTCTTCCTAGAGTCACGCTGCGTTCCTTTCTGCTTTCCCAGAGACCCGCTGGATTTCTCCTCGACCAGTGAGCCAACGGCTACCATCACCGCCCTATTTTCTCTTCTTTCACATCGCCGCCTGACATCCATCACCATCGCCGTCTGACACCCATCACCATAGCCGCCTGACGCTCCTCTTCTCTCAAATCGATCTGAAAGAATATCAACTCAAGCCTATTTTTTCTTCTGTTTCATCATTCATTATCCCACTTGGCTGAGACTTTTGGGAGCTTGAAATCGGCTATAAAAACACGGATGGGAAGAATGGAGAGGGCATCAGGAAAATCATCAGAGAAATCACTTTGAGAAAAAGAAACAGGCAACAATACTCTTCTAGCAATTTTAAGAATAGTTTCATCTCCTTTCCTCGGCTTTCAGTAGTTGAGTTTAACTCTGGAAAAGTGTTTCGTACTTGACGTCCTTGCCTAGTTTGCTGCTCAACACAAGGTCGGTAATCATCCCTATTTTCTATTTTTCTCTGTTTCTGGGAATGAAATATCACTTTGGTTTTGTTTATCTCGATTCTGTCAATGTGCGTTCATTCAGCTACGGGGTTTCTCTGAAATCTATGCATAAAATTGTTGATATGAAGGGCTGGTTGTTTACCTATCTTATGTGTGCTTGTTTAATTCCCTTTATTGTGAACTGATGGCTGCCTTGCTCCTGAATATATTAGTAGTGGTGCTTCATATCAGATTCCGGAATCAAGTTATAGCCATTGGAATGTTTGCATACTTTGTGTAGTTTTCATGAGTATCTAAATGTGCCTCCTTGTATTTTGGTTCGAAATATACTCATAGTCAGTAGAACATGCGATTAAACCTTAACCTCATCCCAATTTTCTGTTTGAGTTCTTTCTGTGTCCTGTCCAAATTGTAGCTATGGCTCCTTGTTGGATATATACCCATTTGTTCCACAAAAAAATATTTGATATTTTATCTCTAAAAGTTTGCCATTGTAGGTTCTTAACATCCTTGTTTTTACTGCAAAGACGCTATGGCCTGTTTAATTCAAGTTCTATGGAAAGGAAAAAAATCTAAACTTTTGTTGTATGGAAATTACAGTCTGGATTACTTTGAAGGGAGTTATTTAACTGAACTAGTTTGCTCTATCTGGCCGTACTCTTAGATGTAGGTGGTTAGCTAAATACTTTCTTAAATATCGTCTTAACACTCTACTGATCTCGGTTTTACTCTTTCTAAGTTCTTAACGATGATGTTTTAAGTAAAACCTGCAGCACATTAAGAATTCTAAAATCAAGGAACTTTTTTAGCTATTGGTAAGATAAGATTCCTGTAGCTTACAAAGAATTGATCTTAGTTTAATGACTATGCTTGTTTCGCGTTCTGCTTTCTTTTCTTACTATTGCATGCTTAACAGGCTTGTATTCAATTACAATCTGTTTTCTAGATAAGTATCTCATTCTTCTTGAAAGAAGCCACTGTAGACTCACGAGTTAACAGGTGAAAGGAGAAAGAGAACTTTTTTTTTTTTGGACTAAATTGGTTGCTCGACACCCCGACCTACTTGCCTGGATTACTTTTAGAGACATTTAGCTTTACATGTTAACTTTGTCTTAAATTGTTCTCGATGCTTTTTAATTATGTATTAACATTCTTCTTAAGCTTCTCCTCTCCTATTGATCTGTCCCTCCTTGCTTGGTAAAAACTATTTCCATTTTTGAATTATAGAGGGTGATTTAGTTATTTAGAAGAGTTGTAGTCTGTGAAGTTTAAGTTGTTGCATTGGCAACGGTCCAGTTCACTTGTGGTAAAATGAATCAGGAAGCTATGAAATCGTTGTCCAGAACTCTTCTTTGTTTCCGTTATGGAAATCAACTGGTCGTTAATCTTATGTGTAGCTGAGCGCTATGAGAACCATTAATGTGGAAGTATGATTTTGCCTCTTGAACCTGTTGGACGCTGTATTTTTTTTTTTGGTGGGTGGGTTTGGGTTTTGGGGGGGAGGGTGTTAGAATATGTTATTGTGTTGCTAGTGCTTGTAGTGGACAGAACCAGTCGTTGGCCAAATGTGAGGTATCTTGTTAAGCTTAGGTACCTTTCTAGTCTAAAAACAATGTAAAAGATATGAAAAGCCTTCATCATTTGCCGAGCTTTTGATGTATTATGAGGTCCATATTATAGCCATTTAGCCACCTTTTAAAGCCGTTAAAAATGGATAAAAAGGGCAACTTCCTTTTAAAAAGCTCGTTTGGTTGCCTTTATAAATCCTAAAGAGTTCATAATGGGTACAAAACATTACTTGAGCAGAATTAACTCAAAATATGTGCTCTTATATGTATGTGTTTCCTCCGCCAGTAGCTTTTGTTGTTGTTGGAGTTCTTTGGTACACTTCTTAGCTGCTAGTTAATTGCTGTGTTTCCCTTCATTTTTTGGCTGAAAACCGATCTGCAACATTGGAAAGGAGTACCGTTCCTCACTAATGCCGTTTTGTGCTTACTTAACAAGTTCAATAATACAAGGTATATATAGGTATACGTTGCACGCAAGGTATATATTTTATCTATTATACTTGTATATCATTTTACGAATGTCATTTATTTATAGATAAGATATAAAATTTTATGCCTTACCATATTTTTATTTTATTTTATGTTATTTATTTTACTGAAAAATCTCATTTTTACTCGAAGCACATGTTTATTGGTTTTGCAAATCAAATCAGAGTTTACATTTATATTTTCTTAAATTGATTTTCTAATATTTTCTTTAAAATTAGGTGGTAATTTAAAAATATATTTTTTCAAAAGCCAGAGAGCATGTGGTTTTGATATACTAAACTTATGAATGATATATATGATTATTGGTTAGTTAACTATTTGCATTTTATATTGATTTTGATAGAAAAGTCCCAAGTCAAATCTAACCTTACATTCCTTATTTGTTTGTAAACATTATTTGTTATTGTTTTTTCTACATTGTCATTCATATCGAGTCTTTGACCGTGTACTTATACACAGGTTCACGCGAGAAGTGTCTCAGACTCTCCTAAATCTTGTTTTGAATTTCTTAGCTTTAAAGTTGTTGCAATAAGTTTAGTGTGCCTTCTCGCAAATCTTCAATCATTCTTTAACGTTTAGGGAGAACTCTTATTTAGAAAATAGGTTATGTTGCATACATCTTAGGTAAGACGGTCCAAAGCATCGTTTTCATAATTAGGATGTTCCCTTTTTGTTAAAAGGCTATACATAATGGATTTGGAATAAACATATTTATTATACTTTTTTTTTCTAGATGAACATCAACCAGAACTTCTCAGATATTAAGATGGACACTTTCGTTTTGCATATCTTGCAGAGCTGGTGGTAGAATATCTGCAGAGCACACGAGTCGAAATCAGAAAATATCTAGGAGGGTTGTTATTGCTCATGTAAATTTGGGTGGATAAAATGCTCTTTACCGTATTGATGAAATTTTGGGATTGGAGGACAGTTACTTTTAAATTCTTGGATTTTAAAATCACTCTTATGCTGGAGGAAATTAGCGATTCACGGAGCTATCCATCAATGGAAGGTTATTCACTGAGGAATGTAGAAAGGTTAAATTGGATTATTTCTTTAGGAGTATTGGTAGATTTGAGAGTTTTGATGAATATCATGAGGAATTTGCTTGCACTCGCAGACAAAAAGGCGTCCAACTGTATGTGTGCTTATCCATTGCCTGTGAGTGCAAACAAGTTTCTCACGATATTCATTGAAGCTCTCAAGTCGGCCAAATCTACTAAAGAGATAATATAGTTTAACTTTTCCACCTTTCACCTTCCTCATTGAAGGAACATACCCAGTGGTCTTAAGAAATTTCTCACACTTATGGTTGACGGACATATTGGTAACTTTCCACTGATGTTTTGCTCTGTGAATTCGCTAAATTCCTTCAACGTAGGAGTGATTTCAAAATCCAAGAATTTGAAAGTTATTGTGCTCGGGTCCCAAAATTCCATCAATAGGGAAAGAGCATTTTGTTCGTCTGAACTTGCATGAATAATAACAACCCTCCTAGATGTTTTCTGATTTCAGCTTTGTGCGCTCTACGGATATTTTACCACCAGTTTTGCAGGATATGCGGGCAGAAGTGACCATCCTAATATTTGGGAGGTTTTGGTTGATTTCCATCTAGAGAAAAAGAAAATATATGATAAAGTATGTTTATTCCAAATCCATAATATATTTTAGCTTGGATCATTAACATAGACTTTCACAAAAATATGTCGTTAGGTGTGTATAACCTTTGACAAAGAGGGCAACCTTATAACAATTACTGTCACAAAAATATGTCGTTAGGTGTGTATAACCTTTGACAAAAAGGGCAACTTTATAACAATGCATTTGTCTGTCTCGCTTAAGGTGTATGTAACATGACCTATTTTCTAGAGTAAGAATTTTTCCTAAACGTTTAAGAGTGGATTGAAGATTTGTGAGAAGATATACTAAATTTATTGCACCAACTCTTTGAAGCTAAGGAATCCAAAAGAAGGTTTGGAGGAGTGTGAAACACTCTCATGTGAACTAATGTGTGTAAGTGTCTTGCCAAAGACTAGATAGGAAGTACTGACAATATAGGAAATAACAAATAGTGTTTTAAAATAAATAAGGAATGCAAAGTTGAATTTGACTTGCAACCTTGCAATAAAAAACAATATATAAGGCAAATAGTTAGTTAACTAATAAATAATCACAAATATTATTTATAAGCTTAATATATAAAGATTAAAATCTAAATTATCCCTAGTGAAGTCGCCAAGCTGTTATATCCCATTTTTAACCGAGGTCAAACGGTGTATAATATATTGATGGTTCCTAAATTAATTAACTTAAGGAGTCTCTACGTATTATTTTTAAGGTAAATTAGGATACTTATTTTTGCTAAATTAATGCTAAATTAACTCAAACTAAATGATCTATTAAACTTATGTGATTCTAAATAAAAATTCTAAATATCTTAAAGGAAAGTGGTTAAGCATCCTTTAAGATTCGTTAAAAATGATTAATTGGCCAAACTTAGGTCTAATTAATTTTTTAAAAAAATGCTAAGGAGTTTTTAAAAGAAATAGTAAGATAAGTAGAAAAATATTTTTTTAATGTTACTTCTCTGAAATGGGAGGCGCGCAAGGAGAAGTATGGTCTACCTTTGGCAAGTAGATCACCTCTTATTCGGTGTGGGAAGACATCAGAATTTCAAGTAATAGCTCACTTGATTATATATGTCGGTTGAGGTCTCATCCCTTCTATGTTGAAGTATTATGGCATTGCATGCATCATGGATTTCTTGGCCTATTTATATATCATCCTTCTTTGCTTATATACTTCTTTCTATATATATGCCCTTGCCATCTTACATTTAATGTAGATATAATGAGTTCATATACATTGCATGCCCCCATACATAGTACATTCAAACGTACTAATGCATACTTTTTGCCTACATGATCTAACAATTTAGGGATGAAGACTATATCCATCCACTTTTTGACGACTACTTCGGATTCGTGAAAGTGTTGTGGTGAGTCCTATCATTCATGGACAAGCCATCATCCATCTACCTATTATGTTGCTTCCGTTTATGTTTTATTTAATTTGAGGGTGAGCCCAAGACATGTCTTGGCCCCCGTCCTATTTTATGACTTAGAAACATTGTTGGATAATATGTAGACTCTTGTACGGATACATGCTATGTTTTGCTATTTGGTGATTATGGTTATGACTATCTATTGAATATGGATATTATGATGTTTGTTTATGATATGATGTGGAAAGGAGGAAAGTCCTAAGTCCCGTTCTATCCCCATAGAGTGACACTTACATGCCCCTTAGTTTCTATGTGGTATGTCCTATGCGAATTGATGATGTGAATTTGGATACTTTGGTGTTTGCTTGGGGACTTTCGGGTTTTCATTCGCCATGTCACTCCTAGACCCTAGGTCTAGATCGTGACAGCAAAGAAACCCCAAACAAGCCTGTTGAGCATGCATGACACATCTTTGGTTTAGGAAGCATAATTAAACAACAAGCAAATAATTCTAAGGGAAGTGGGACTTTGGACTCAAGCTATGGGGATGTTATAGGAAAATGATTAGCATGAGCACATAGCAAATATAGACTAGGATATTTGTAAGTATGACTCAAGCTATGGGGGTAATAAGGACTTAGGACTTTCACATCATATCAACAACCTGCATCAACACATAAAAGGGGATTAGGACTAAGGGAAGTCTTCAATAATTACATAAGTATAATAGGATCAAGCTCATAATATACATATCCATATCCAACAACACCTCTAACATGAGTGGAATGGGGGCCAAAAGATCTCCCGACCCTCAAAAGCAAATGTCCAAAAGTAAATAAGTTTTAATAAAGCATGAAAAGAAGATGGATGTTGGCCCTGAAAGGGAGGTCTCAGGAATAACAATCTTCAACAAGCCAACTAGCCACGTGGAGGAGGATGAATAGGAGCTCTGATCTGTACATGGTTGAAGAACCTGCATACCTTAAACCAAAATAGAGAAGAAAATTGAAGAGAATTTAGAATTTGATGAAAAGCTTGGAAGAAATTAAAGGATTTGGGTCTTCTTTCTTGAGAGACAAATTTAGAATAAGTGAAGGAGAAGGTTGTTTATGCATGAAAATAGACTTAAAAAGAGCATTAAGGTTACATGGGCTTAAAATCCCATTTGGGAATGTAAAAATATCATCAAGAGCCAAAAAAATGATGTTTTGAAGTGTCCCAGCGGCGAAATTGGCGGTCCAGAGGTCCTATCGCTGAATCATTCGACGATACGCCAAATGGGACCTTCAGACCGTGTTCTTTGACAGTTTTCAAAACTTTACGAAGCGATTCAACGGTCAATTCGGTGGTACGCTGAAGGCATTCAACTGACCGTCACCCTTTTTGATAGCCGAAACAGGCTTTAGTAAAATGACCATAACGTTTTACTTCGAACTCGAAATAAGGTAAAAATCAGATGTGTTGAAAAGCTAATTCAAAGACTTACAATATGGTATGTAGTGGGTCACTTGATTCATTATGTGATAAAAGATATGACCATTTGAAATTTACCCTTACACGAAATCATACCGAAAAGCGGCCAATTGGAATCCTTTGGTCTTAGCTCAATATAAGAGAAGCCTTATGACCCCAAACCACAGATGATCAATTTTGAATACCTCGAAATTGATCCCACCACGCTAGAAGTTATTAAGTTGAGCCTATACACACTTGAAGAACACTGCGGAACTTAGCTTAAGATCAAGGTCATTACAAACACATGAAACACGGGATGAATCATATTCATCTCCAATGGCAACTCCAATTCATAAGCCATCTTGCCAACCTCCTGATAATTTATTAAGACCCTACATACCTAGGGCTTAATTTCACTTTCTTTCCAAACTGAACCACACCCTTCATGGGTGACATCTTTACATAGACCTAATCGTTGACATTGAACTCAAGGTCCCTTCTCCGAACATTGAAGTATGACTTTTGGTGACTTTGAGCCATCTTCAACTTTTTCCTTATGAGTTTCACTTTCACCATAGCATCCGCAACCAAGTTAGTTCCAATCAAGGCCATTTCACCAACTTCAAACCATACCACTGGAGATCCACATCATCTCTGATTTCAAGTTTGAGATGACCCGACCTAGGGCTCAGTTGTTATACGATGAATGAGATACCCGAAGGCACCTCACCCAAGCCATCTTTAATATCTTAAGCATTCATACACATAAATTGAATAATTTGCAAACTAAAATGGAGAAAGGGTCTACTGGACCAAATTATGACAATGAAGCAACATTAAAAAAATAATATCAGCAATTGTCCATAAAGCACACCGACTATAACATAGATGGACGGAATAGGTAAAGGTCAATTTTTATCAAATAGAAAATACTCCATACAAAGACAACATAGAATGTAAAAGCCTCAAAGGACCAACATATACATCAATGTCGCAGAAGAAAATACAAGCTACAATAGAAAAATGATAGAGTCCTGAACTAAGGGCTCACCACAAAGGTACTAGTCTTGAATGTTTGAAAAACTAGCCACAAGCTGGTGAAGGAGTACCTATCCCTAATGGTTAAATCATGCAGGCAAAATATGCGTTAGTATATTGAAATGTACTAAGTATGTGAGATACAACGCAAACATGAAATTGTAATGCCATCATTCATATGTAAAACATATAAATATAAATAAGGTAGTAAGGTACATAAATATGAGATTAAGCATGCATAAGGAATATTGCTGAATGTGAATGAGAGTCAATGCATGAGAGATCACAAGTAATGGAATCATATCATAGAATCATAAATTTGTGGGAACAGACCTTAACCGACATTTAAGACCATGTGAGCTACTACATGGAAACCAACATAACCCCCTACGTTGGCACGAGAAAGCCACTTGCCAGGTGGAAATTTGTCACTTCACATGCATTTTTATATAACATAAATTTCCTATGTGATTCACTAGTCTAGCCTACAAGGGCTCTTATGGTGGCAATTAACAGAATGAACCCAAATCTCAAGTCCTCTCGGTGCTAAGTCATTCCATGGAGTCTTTAAAATATATATTTAGTGTAAAGCACCACCTATGAGAAGTATGAAAAGTGCAAGTTGTTACGAGGGGTCTTACATGCCGAAATTGGTTCCATGGGTCGTAACTGGTGCTCGTGGGTTTAAGGCCATACTTGGTGAAAAAGATAATTTCTGAAGTTGGGTATACGACTTATCAGATAGCCCATAAAGTAACTTACGAACTCTAAGTTGGGTCATAGAATGTGTTTTAGAGAAAAGTTTCTAACAGTTTGAATTGGCATCATACGAGACCCATACCTATAGCCCATAAGTCGAACTACGACCCTTAAATGGGATCTTGTGGTCCTGTCCGACAGAATTTTGAGGGCAAATTTGACATTCCTATTATTCTAATGTTATCTCAAATTCAATGATATCTCAAAATATTCTCCTCACTTGGTTGTCAATGCTAGGGCAATGATGTACAAGTTTGTTTTGGGTGTGTCTGACTTGATAAATTCCGAGTGTCATTAGGGAAATGGATATTTCTTGGCTTATGACATATGCTGAACAAATTGAGGGAGTGAGGCTTAGGAAAGAAAAATAGGGGAGTCCAAGTAGGCTCGACTTGATGGTGAGGATACCAAGGCACTAAAGGTGATCGTTTCCACCAAGGCCACAAATTCCAAGGCCAAGGGTCCTCTAATGCCCAAGGCCAAAGGTTTGCCAATGATAGGGCTCCCAGCCTTAAAGCTGAAGGTGGCAATGGTGGATAAATCATTCCTAAGTGTGGATGGTTTGGTAAAAATCATGGTCGTTGATGCTGTAGAGATATAGGAGCTTGCTCCGGATGTGGCAAGATGGACCACAAGATTGCGGGGTGTCCAAACAAAGGTAGGGATGGTCGTCCTCAAGGAGAAGGTTCTCGTGGTGACCAAAGGTCAAAAGGTTCCCAATAAGGAGGTGCTTTACGTGACAATTGGTTTTATGCTCTTCAAGGAAGATGCGGGTTTGATGAGGCTCACGATGTTGTTACTGGTATGTTAAAGTTTTACAATGTTGATGTATATGATTTATTGGATCCGGGTGCCACTCTTTCTTTAATTACTCCACTTGTTGCTAATAGACTTCATTTGTGTCCTGAATTATTATGTGAACCTTTTGAAGCGTCTACCCCCATCGGTGAGTCCATTCTTGCTAAAAGAGCCTACAGGGGCTATCCCATGTCCATATTGCATAAAGTTTTCTCTTGTGATTTTGTTGAACTAGACATGGTGGATTTTGATATTATTTTTGGTATGGATTGGTTACATGCATATCATGCTACTATTGATTATGGGACTCGTAAGGTTAGATTCCAATTCCCTAATGAACTCATCCTTGAGTGGGAAGGTTGTGATTTGGTGGTCAAGGGTAGGTTCATCTCTTATCTTAAGGCTTAAAGGTTGATTTACAAAGGTTGCATTTATCATCTTGTGTGGGTTAGGGATGTCGAGTCTAAAGTCCCTTCTATTGAGTCGGTTCCAGTGGTCAATGAGTTCCTCGATGTCTTTCCCAATAAACTTCCCGGTATTCCTTCTAAAAGAGAAATAGACTTCTTTGGTATAGACCTCCTTCTCGACTCTAAACCCATTCTTATTCCTCCCTACCAAATGGCCCCGACAGAGTTGAAGGAATTAAAGGACCAATTAAAAGACTTGTTGGAAAGGGGTTTATAAGTCCTAGTAAGTCACCTTGGGGTGCACCGATATTATTTGTGAGGAAGAAAGATGAGCTTAGAATGTGCATCTAGTACCGACAACTCAATGAGGTCACTATGAAGAACAAGTATCCTTTGCCAAGAATAGGTGACCTATTTGATCAACTGCAAGAGGCTCGTCACTTCTCAAAAATTGACCTTTGGTTTGGGTAGCATCAATTGAGTGTAAGGGAGTGTGATATTCCTAAAACAACTTTCCAAATAAGATATGGACATTATGAATTTGTGGTGATGTCCTTTAGCCTAACCAGTGCTCCGACAATATTTATGGATCTCATGAATAGGGTCTTTAAAGCCTACCTCGACATGTTTGTGGTGGTATTCATTGACGACATTTTGATTTATTCCTGAAGTGAAGAGGAGCATGTTAAACATCTATGGATAGTGTTGTAAACATTGAGAGGTAAGAAAGGCTATTTGCCAAGTTCAATAAATGTGAATTTGGGTTGAAGGAGGTGGCATTCTTAGGGCATGTGGTGTCAGGCTAAGAGATCAAAGTAGACCAAAAGAAGACGGAAGTGATAAGAAATTGTCGTAGACCCTTGACTCCGATGGATATTAGGAGTTTCTTGGGCTTAGCGAGTTACTACCAGAGATTCGTGAATGGTTTATCCTCAATTGCTTCTCCATTGACAAAGTTGACTTAAAAGACAACTAAATTTGTATGGACTGATGAATGTGAAAGAAGTTTCCAAACTTTGAAAAATATCTTACATCTGCTCCTATTTTGACTGTACCGGAAGGGTTAGAAGGGTTTGTGGTGTATTTTGATTCTTCGGGAGTTGGCTTGGGGTGCGTATTGATGCAAAATAGCAAGGTCATCGCCTATGCTTCTAGGTAACTAAAGGTGCATGAGCGCAATTACCCCACCCATGGTCTTGAATTAGCGACCGTGGTATTTGCCTTGAAGATATGGCATCACTATTTTTATGGAGTTCATGTAGATGTGTCCACCGACCACAAGAGTCTCCATTATGTGTTCACCCAAAGAGATCTAAATTTGAGGCAAAGGAGATGGTTGGAATTCCTTAAGGATTATGACATGAGTGTGCATTACCATCTAGGAAAAGCTAATGTTTTGGCCAATGCCCTAAGTAGGGTGTCTATGGAGAGTGGCTCATGTTAGGGATAGCAACAAAGAATTGGCAAGATAGGTCCATCGGTTGGCTAGGTTGGGGGTTAGATTGAATGAAGCCGAAAATGGAGATGTGGGGGGTGATATATGGTTCTAAGTCTTCCTTGATTGAAGAAGTCAAATCTAAACAAGATCTTGATGTCGGGTTGGTGGAAGTAAAGGATGGCAAGGGTTTTCTCCCAAGGGGGAGATGGTGTCCTTAGGTACCAAGGTAGGTTATATGAGCCCGATGTGGATGGGTTGCGAGACTTGATCTTAAAAGACACACAAAATTCATCTTATTCTATCACCCTAGCTCCACCAAAATATATGTAGATTTGAGGGAAGTGTATTGGTGGGTGATGTAATGTCAAAATACAATGCTTTTGATGCTTACAACTTGGAGTTTTATGTGTTCTCAAAGCAATGTTAGTTGGTTTTATGTGTTTTTATGTTTGTTTTTTAGGATTACAGGATTTGGCACGATTTTGGGCTAAGTGTGCAGTTGCTGCAGTTTTTGCTATTCTACAAAACCCTTTACGGGTCATGGAAGTTTCCAAGAGTAGTAGAGTGGGGTTCGTAAGTAGATCCTGGGATGAGGTGATTTTGTGAAGTTGCACCTACGAACTATTAGACGAGTAGTGGAAAGTTGTACGAGTCATAAATAAGGTTCTATACTCTGAGGATAAGAAGTTGGGATTTTCTGAAAAGTCATTAGACGAAACCATATACAGGTCGTAAGTCTAAATACGACCTGTAGAAAGGTCTTGTAAAAGCTGTGCCAGATCTGAAGAATGAAGTCTACAAAGCCCCGTTACGGGTTGTAGAACTTAATACGGCTCATAAGTCTGCTCGTATTGCCTGCCGAATTCAGGTTTCCTATTTTGTTTTGGATTTGTATTTTAAATACTATAAATAAGATTTTTTTAGGTTATTTTTTCATTATAGAAGAGAGAAGAACGTCTAGAAACATTGAGATAAACACTTGGAACATTATTTTGTGATTTTAATTCATACATTGTGATTTCCATTAAAGAGTTGGGATTTGTTATTCTTAAATTCATCTTTGTAAGTGCTCAATTATGTTATTCTATATCATGATTCTTGCATCTCCAATGAGTATGTATAGCTAAATCCACAACTAGGGTTGTGAGAATCATGAAGATCTAACAAGATAAAATCGGATAATTTGTAATTCTTGGAAGGTATGCATGCATGTATTAATGAACTCTCTTTGTTTTGATTGCTTTTTATTCGTGGCCAACACTAGAACTTCCCCAGTTATTATTGACACGGCGAGTGGGAACCTAAAGGGACCCAAACAAGCCTCTTAGCATATCAATCACACATCCTTGGTCGCGAAAGCAAGTGAACAACAACAAAAGATATAATGAAAAGGGAAGTGAGACTAAGGGAAGTCTTTGATAATCATTAAAGCATTAAGGAGTCAAACTCAAGTATAAGTACATCATAGTATCCAACAACATCTCTTACATGGAATAAAGCGGGGGCCAAGATACTTTCCAGGCTCACCCTTATAGTATCAAGTGTTTAACATAAAGAAATATCAAATAGTAAGAGTAGCATAGATAGTGTCCTCAGACTTGAGGACTCACCAAAGCTTATCTTCCGAAGTACCAAACTAGCCACGTGGAGGATGATCGAGAGGTGCTCCGGTCCTTACATGGTAATATCATATAGACATAGAGTATGCGTTAGTACGTTTGAATGTACTAAGAATGTAGGATGCAATGTAACAAGACATAAGCCAATATTGTCAAAATGCATAATAAGCAACATATGAATGTAGTCTCAATATGGCATGCATGATCAATGCATGAAATAAAACTTGCTTGTAAATCATTCAACTTGCACAGAACATAATACATGTGTGGGAAGAGACCCTAACCGATAAAAGTAAGATCAAACGAGCTACAACTTGGAATCCTGATGATTACCCCTCATCAGTAAAGAGATGGTCTACTTGCCAAGGTAAAACCATATTTCACTTTATGGGAGCCCGTCCCATTTTGGAGAAGTCACCCTCCTTATGGGAACCCGTCCCATTTCTGGGTGGATTTCATGATAAAGTGCACTAAATGGATCCACTAGTATAGCAAGGGTAAAGTATAATCCTATGTTGGCACA
>JAPFFP010023797.1:0-16233 GCA_026153255.1 Solanum medicagineum
TGTGGGACTTCATGTCTTCCCATTGTCTCTTACAGGCAATGCAACATTATGGATATTTGAGCTCCCGAAGAGTTCGATCACCAGTTGGGCAGATTTGCAGAAGGCCTTTTCGGAAATGTACTTCCCTAGATCGAAGAAGCTCAAGTTGAAGGACCAGATCAACAACTTTGAGCAACTTACTGGTGATTTGATCAATACTACTTGGGAGTAGTTCACCAAATGCTTGAGGAGTGTCCTAGACCACAAGATAGTTGATGATGCCTTAATGAAGATCTTCTACCATGCTCTTGATGAGAACGGTCAGGCTTCTGCTGACACTATCATTGGGGGAATGTTCTTCGGTTAGCCATTTACAAGGGTCGCAGAGCAGATGGAGAGAGTGGTTAAGACTAATCATGCTTGGGGGCAGAGAGACGAAGCATCTACCAAAAGTATGCACTGTCAATGTTGGTTTGGAGCAAGCAAAGATCAATGAAGAAATTATGCAAGAGCTTGCCTGAATTCACTCAGGTATGGAGGTGATGAAGAAGCAGAACAAAGAGCGAGTCAATGAAGTGGTTCATCAACCTCCACGTGCACCCATGTATGATGAGCTTCTTATGATAAGGACACATGTTTAATTGTTGATCAGACGGGGGGTTTATGGACCAATTCCCAAGGGTCCAATCAAGACTATTAGCACCAAGGTCAAGGAAACCAAGGTCGTACTCCAACAGAGATGGAGCTTGTAGGGACAATCGCTGAGGATATTATGATAGGAACAGGGTTCCAGAGAGAGATGGAGATTCAGGTCATAGAGATAGCTTCAGAAATGGCCCCTATCTACAACCACATAACCACAACGCAGGTGCAAGTAGTTCCAGAAATGAGGAGATGTTTGATTGCCTGTTGAAGAAAGCTGATACATAGGATGAAACTCCGAGAGGTATGAAATATGAGATTTCTAGTATCAATTAGAAAATTGAGTCTCATTTTGTGGCTATCAAATAGCTTGAACAATAGTTTGGTCAAGTGTTGACGCAACTTAATCAGCATCAGAGGGGTACACTGCCTAGCAACACCATTCAGAACCCTAAGAATCAAAGGCAGTGTATGGCGGTTACTACTCAGGGTGGCAAGATCACTATTCATCCTCCCAAGCCAGTTGATGAGGATGATGTTCAAGAAGAGATAGTTATGGCAAAAGATACAGATGTAGGAGATGATCATGGCAAGGATGGGATGAGTGAAGCTATGATGCACCACAGAAGTTGAAGCCCATTCCTAGCCTTCTCCTCCTTTCTGTCAAAGAATCAAAAGAAGGAGAAGGAAGGCAAGTTCAATCACTTTCTCTCCATGCTGAAATAACTCTCCATCAACATCCCTCTTATTGTGGCATTGGATAAAATGGCAGGGTATGCTAAGTACATGAAGGACCTAGTTACTAAAAAGCGCACTGTGAGTCAGGAGCTCTCTCAAGAGCTTCAGCAATAAAGTGCTATTGCTACAAGGTCCTTGGTTTAGAAGCGAGAAGATCCTGGTGCTTTCACCATACCCTGCACCATTGGATATGTAGAGTTCGCAAGGGCACTATGTGATTTAGGTGCCAACATTAATCTTATGCCCCTTGCAGTCTACAAGAAGCTAGGATTGGGAGCCCCTACTTCAACGAGCATGCAGTTGTTGATGGCTAATCGCACAATGAAAAATCCTGTGGGGATACTATATGATATGATGGTTAAAGTTGAAAAGTTCATATTCCCCTTAGACTTTGTGAATTATAGATTGCGAAGTCGACCTCGAAGTCCCAATCATCTTGGAAAGATTGTTCCTAGCCACTAGGCGAGCACTAATGGATATGGAAGCTGACCAACTTAGGTTCAGATTGAATGACGAAGAGATTGTCTTCAATATTTGTCAGTACATGAAGTGGCTTGATGATTTGAAGAATGAAGTCTGGGAAATTGGTGAAGTCTAAGTAACCAATTTGTCCAAGTCGTGCCGCAATAATAAATTAGGCGCTACTTGGGAGGCAACCCAAGGTTTTGATGTAATCGTGTAGTTGTAGATTTGTTTTGGGTTTTTGGACTCATAGGTAGTTTATTTTCTTGTATTTTGATTGTAATTATGGATATTGGGCTGGTTGCATATAGGGTAACTGTGTGTTCTATGGAGAATATGCAGGTACCTGGCTAAGTCAACCACTTTTGGCTGACAAAAGCATCAGGAAGTGTCTCTACGACTAGTTCTACAGGCAATAAAATACTTTATGACTCATACACCATCTAGTAGAGAATTCCAGTGAGCGTAAAGTTGTGCACTCCAGTCCACGAGCTAATTTTTTGATCCGTAGATAACGTTACGGGTCGTGAATGGGGCTCGTGAACCCCAAGTAAGTTTCCTGAAATTTTTCTAAGTATTGAGGTTTCTATGACCAACTATACGAGTCATAAATCTCTTTATAACTCGTATACTGACCCTTGAAACCTACTCCTAAAATCTAGGGTTCAAATATCCTACGAAACCATAGTTCACAAGCCGTAAAATACTCTACGGCCTGTAATCTGGGTTTCGTGGAGTCCAAGCCCACTAGATTCTAGTTGACCCAATCAAGGTATAAATAATGGGGTCAAATTATTTTGTCCCCATTTCAGACCTAACTTTCAAACTTACCCGGCCAAACCCACCCCCGAGAAATTCCAACCACCGACGACAGTTAAGCCCCCATTTTCCGGTGATAATTTTTGGTGACCCAAGGTTTAGTGCCTCTTAACATCCTTCATTTTCTACAAGTTAATCACACAACTTCATGAGTTTTCAACTGGTTAAAAACCTTTAATTTTCCTATGTTTGCATGATTGCGTTGGAAAATGTTGAAAAAGTAGTATGAGGTTTGTTGCGATGGGCTTAGGAAATCAGGTAACTGAGCTTTCTTATCTATGAGTGGCTTTTATGGCCCGTGGATCATTCCATGAGTCGTATTTGTCCCTTGTACAAGATTACTTAAAGTTTCTGAGTATCCATCAGACGAAACCTTTTATGAGTCACAGAGCACTTTATAGCTCATAGACAGGTTTCGTAGATCCTTGCCTGAAATAAATTCACACGCTTGAATTTTTTACAACTCAGTCTATGACTCATAAACCATTTTACGAGACATACCTGGTCTCTTGCACATTTCTAGTAACAAATATTGTTTGGACTACTATTTTACGAAAGCTCTTCATAGTTCATAGTACTAACTGTGGCCTGTAAAGATGCTTTCCTAGACCCTTCTGCAACTTAATTAGAATTATTTTTGCATTTTAATTTTTTATTTGTGTGGATAACTAAGGTGCGTAAATGTCTATGTTTCAGGTACTATGGCCCCAATTGTCATGACCCAGGCCTAGGACCTAGACATGACACGATGAATGAGAACCCGAAAGAACCCAAACAGACCTCTTATCATATCAATTACACATCCTTGGTCGTGGAAGCAAAGTAAACATCAACAAGTGTATAAACAAGGGAAAAAGGGACTTAAGGAATTCTTGACATTTATAAAGCATAAAGAGTCAAAGCTCAAAGCACAGACACATCAATTGTTCAAACAATACCTCTAAACATAGATTGGGCAGAGGCCAAGACACTTTCCAGGCTCACGCTCATAGTATCAAAGATCAACATAGAGAAATAACATAAGAAAGAGTATCATATCTAGTGTCCTCGAACATGAGGACTCACCAAAATCTTATCTTCAAGATGCCAAAACTAGCCACATGGAGGGTGATTGTAATGACACCAAAAGGTGCCCAAAAATGTGCCTCGAAAGTGACCAGAATTTCAATTTCCATTTATCTCAAAATTCATGCGTTATATCAAAAATCCGACTTCATATTCTTGTTCAGGGGGTCATATTTAGGGGGCAAGAGGACTAACACCTGTTTTAAAGCAGCCGTAGAAAAATTTGAATTTTCAAAGTGAGCCTAAAATAGTGTTTAGGCGTGTCCACTATGCGACCCGCCAGTGCCTTATTTTGGTCATTTGTTTTAGTCCGGTCCAAGACTTTCAAGTCTTGGGCCTAAACCTTCCCACATGAGAAAATATCTATACTTAGTCATTTTTCATCCTCATATCATTCAAATCATTCCCCAATATTCACTCAAACACTTAGTCTAGTAATTCTCTCAAATTAATGAGCCAAATCCCTCTCCAGATCTTAAGGAATTCAACCAAGCTTCAAGTCTCCATCTCTAATCTTCTTCAAGGTTTCTCCAAAAGCTAAGGTATGTGGGTTTCTTTCGTGGGTTCCTTTAACCCATGATGCCCAAGATTCCTTTTCCTCAAAATTGCACGATTTAAAGTTGATTTACTCACGGCTCTTACGTATTATTAAAATCACTACCCACTATGTTGGGATTTATGAAATTGTGACTATTTTACCATGCTTTAGGCTATGAATCTAAGATCTAGTGCATGATTTGATGAAGGATTTTGATGTATATTGCATAAGGGTGTTACTAAGTATCTATTAAAGATTTTATATTGAATTTTCTAGCATGATTTTACTCTTGAATTGCATAGTTTTGCACTAGAACTACACACCCACTAAGTGTTTGATAAAATATCTGGTTATGGTTTCTTGAGAAATTGAAGGTCCAATGCATGTCTTATGAGTTCAATGACTAAATGATGATGGAATGATGATGAAAGTAATGTATGTATATGATGACTATATGATGATGATAGGAATGTTTATATGAGATGCTTTCATGAAGAAGTATCTATGATATTGCAAGTAGATTGTTGGGTTTCCATGTTGTGCTCTTGAGAAAATAGAGAAGTTCTTCCCTTGTTGTTTGAAATGTAATTTTTTGATGAGCTAGTTATGTAATCCCTATCGAAAAGGTCATGCTGTAAGGTAAAAAGATTAATGGTCCCTACTATAAAGATCATATCGTAAGGTATGGACCCCCTACCAAAAAGGACATGTCGTAAGGTAGAATAAATAGTTCCTACCAAAAAGATCATATCGTAAGGTATGGACACCCTACCGAAAAGGCCATGCCATAAGGTAGAATAAAAAATGATTTCCATAGAAGAGATCATTTCGTAAGGTGTGGATATTCTATCGAAAAGGTCATGCCGTAAGATAGCATGAATCACGGCTCCTACCCAAAAGATTTTATCGAAAAGTATGGGACAACTTATAATGCCTATTAAAAAGACTATGTCATATGGTAGGGGTATTGGTGACACTCCCCAAAAAGGTTGTACCGTAAGGTGAGTAGGGTCTATTTGGTCCATTTCATGAAGATTGGTAAGAAATGTTTGAGTATGTTTTCCATATTGAGCTACATTCCTTGATCATGATTTACAAGCATGTTTTACCATAAGCGTCGTTCAAGCATGCCATGTTATCTAATGTACTATCTCTCTCTTTCTATGATTTTGCATTTTGATTATTACCTATCTCTTGTCGCATTGCATCCTACATACTTAGTATATTCTAACGTACTAAGGCATACTCTATGGCTACATGATATCACCATGTAGGAACCGGAGCCCCCCTTGAGCATCTCCATCGACGTGGCTAGTACGATTTCACTCAAGCTTGTTGGTGAGTCCTCCATTCTGGGGAAATTGCTTTTGATCTCATGCTATGTTCTAAACTATCTTTGTTTTATGTATACATAAACTATGAGGGTGAGCCTAGTTGCTTGTCTTGGCCCCCGCTCTTACCTATGTAGTAGAGGTGTTGTTAGACATGTTATGTATCTATGCTATAATCCTTGACTCTCATGTTCTTTGGTGTTATGATATGGAAGTTTACCCTTAGTCACAATCCTCTTATTATACTTATCTCTCATTGTCATTTTAATTGCTTCCATGATCAAGGATGCATAATGATATGCTATGAGGCTGGTTTGGGGTTCATTCAAGTTCCTCATTCACCGGTCACGTCTAGGACCTAGGTTTGGGTCGTGAAAAAGATTGGTATCAGAGCACTACGTTGTTACATACTCAGAGTCCAATACACCGTGTTGGTTAGAGTCTTGTTCATGGTTGTGGTTGTTCATGGTTGTGTTGTGCATCACAACTATGAGCAAGAGGCTATGAGGTGTTTTAGGAAATGTTTTCCTTCTTCGTGTTCTAAGTCGTGCTATAGAGTTGAAGTAAGTTTACCATCCCTAAAAATTGTTCTTTCCCATGCTATTTGATCATGCCTAACATAAAGGGAAGAAGAGCCCGCGCTCCTGAGGGAAAACCGGCTAATGGAGAGCTTCGGGAGGCTCTCACTTTGCTTGCACAAGTTGTGGCCAACCAAGCCAATAAAGGGGCCCATGCCCCTCATACTCCTACTCCAGCTTCTTGGGTGATATACTTCATTAGGATGAGCCCACTAGAGTTCTATGGGTCAAGGGTGGATGAAGATCCACAAGAGTTTATTGATGAGACTTATAAAGTATTCGCCATCATGGGTGCTAGATCAGAAGATAAGATGGAGTTGGCGGCTTACCAAATCAAAGGGGTAGCACAACCATGTTACAATCAATGGAGGGAGGATAAGGGATTCAACTATGTGGTTCTATGGGAAGAGTTCAAGGCTGCCTTTGTTAATCGGTTCTTCCCTCTTGAGCTTAGGGAAGCCAAATTGGTAGAATTCATGAATTTGAGACAAGGGTCAATGAGTGTGAAGGAGTATGTCCTCAAGTCCAACCAACTCTCTAAGCATGCTTCTCACTTGGTTGCCGACCCAAGGGCTAGGATGAACAAGTTCGTGATAGTGTCTCCGACTTGGTGAATGAAGAATATCGGTCCGCTATGTTAATTAATGATATAGAATTGTCCCACCTCATGATTTATGCTGAACAAATGGAGGAGGAGAAGTTGTGGAAAATAAGGGGTAAGGAGACCAATAGGGCTCGATTTCATGGTGGCTCCCAAGGTCTAGAGTACGACAACGCTCCAAGAAAAAGGGTCACTAAGAATGGGGTGTCAAACCTAAGGCCCCAAGGAGATAATGGGGAAACTCATCTTAGATGCCCAAAGTGCAGGAGGAAATATGGTGGTGCTTGTTGGAGGAATACGGGTGCATGCTTTAGATGTGGGGAAATGGGCCACAAAATTCCGGATTGCCCATATGCTCAAAACAAAGGTAAAGATGGTCATGTTGATCAAGGGGATGCTCCAAGACATAATCGGTTCTATGCTCTTCAAATGAGGCAAGAGGTAGATGAGGCACCCAATTTTGCTACTGGTGTGTTGAAGTTTCCTTAACTTAGGGATGTAGGCATTGTTGGGTCCGAGTGCCACTATTCCCTTCGTTATTCTTTTATTGTTTGTGGCCATCTTGTGTGTGTCCCAAGTTGCTATGTGAATCTCTTTGTGATTACCGCTTTGTTGAGTCTATTGTTGCTAGAAGGTTTGTAAGTATCATACTGTGGTCATGTGGTGTCTAGGTCTTGCCTTCTGATTTTTTTGGATTGGAGTAGATTGTTTGTATGTATGTTGTGCCTCTATTGATGGTAGGGCCGTAAAGTTAGAATCTAATTCCCTAACCACCCTTCTTTGAGTGGTAGTGGAAGGGTAAGTCCATCTCTTATTTTAGGGTACAATTGATCTCCAAGGGATTGCATTTATCATCTTGTAAGAGTTAGGGGTGTTGAGCCTAAGTTATTTCTATGGAGTTGTTTCCGGTGACCAATGAGCTATTGAATGTCCTTTCTAGTATGTTGAATTTGGGGTGGTATCTTTTGGTTGACTTGTGCACCGGTCATATCTATAGGTCTGACAAATAGGGTCTTTAATCCCTACCTTTCTATGTTTGTGGTGGCTCTTGGTGATGATGCTTCTGGAAGTTAGGAGAGCTTGTGAATCGTTTGAGGATGATGTCGTGATTCGTGGGAGGTGAGGTTGCTTTGTAATTATGGAAAGTGGAGACCTTTGTGTGGCAAGAAGGTGGTTGGAAGAGTTCACTAGTTGACTAGGTTGGGTGAGGTTGAGAGTGGTGGTTTAAGGGCTTTGATGATTCCGAACCTTCTATGGTCGAAGGGGTCTAGTAAAATAAGGCTTTGATTTCCCTCTTGATAGAGTTGGAGGTCTTGGTGAGAGATGGTGGATTGGAGGGTGTCTCCCAAGGGGGATATGGTGACTTTAGTACTATGTGGCTTGTGTGTGTTAAAGTTGATTGAAAATGATGGCTCCGGGAGTCGCTATTCCTATCATTATTCCTTGTTGGTAGTGAGACTTGGCTATGTGGGTCTATTGGTGCTAGAAAGTCTTATAAGGGTTGCTCCATGTTCTCATTACACAAAGTCTTTTCTTATGATCTTGGTGGAATTTGGTTTGATGGATTGGAGGTCTTGAGGTGATTTATGGTACCAAGTGGGTTAAGTGTGATTAAGGTTGACAAATGAGTTTAGGGATGTGAGTCTTTATAGAATGTGAAGGGAGGTTGGTAAAGTTGCATAAGGGTGGATTAACCTAGGGATGTGGTTGCGGTTTGTCCGCTTGAGGGGATGTGTTGATGAATCTAGTGCCAAAGAACTCCTTGAGGTTGTGGATGTTGTTGAGGATAAGTTGACTTAGGAAGAGGTCCCGGTGGAGGCATGGGATGGAAGGGTGAAAGAGGTTGATCGATAAGGATGTGGTATTTGTTAAGGCTCCTTGGAGGATTCGTCTAGTCGAAGGTGTCTTTTAGGGAGCGGGCATGGAAGAACAATATCCTTATCTCTTTCATTTCTATTCAATCTTATCATGAAATGTCAAATCCTTTCATATTTCCAAGCCTCATGTTCAGCCCCTATGTCATTTTCATGCGTCCATGTTTATGTTAACAAGTTCATGACGATTTTTGACACTAATGTTGATGTTTTGAAAATGGTGTTTTAAATGTATTATTGTGTTCTTGTTGAGGACAATTTGTTCGTGATTACTCTTCTCATATACGTTTTTTTGACATTCAGGGACGAATGTTCCCAAGGGAGAGAATTGTAACGACCCCAAAAAGTGCCCGAAAATGTGCCTCGGAAGTGCCCAGAATTTTAATTTCCATATACCTTAAAATCCATGCGTGATATCAAAACTCCGACTACATATTCTTATTCGGGGGGTCAAACTTAAGGGGAGAAGGGTCTAACCCGGATTTTAAAGTAACTCTAGCAAAATCTAAATTTTCAAAGTGACCCCAAAACAGTGTTCAGGCGCGTCCTCTACGCGACGCGCCAGTGCCTTATTTTGGTCAATTTTTTAAGTCCAGTCCAAGACTTTCAAGTCATGGGCCTAAGCCTTATTACACGAGAAAATATCTATACTTAGTCATTTTTCACTCTCATACCATTCAAAATATTCCCCAATACTCACTCAAACACTTAGTCTTATAATTCTCTCAAAATTCAAGAGCCAAAACCCTCTCCGGATCTTAAGGAATGCAACAAAGTTTCAAGTCTCCATCTCTAATCTTCTTTAAGGTTTCTCCAAAAGCTAAGGTATGTGGGTTTCTTTCGTGGGTTCCTTTCACCCATGATGCCCAAGTTTCCTTTTCCTCAAAATAGCATGATTTAAAGTTGATTTACTCATGGGTCTTACATATTATGAAAATCATTGCAAACTATGTTGGGATTTATGAAATTGTGACTATTTTACCATGTTTTGGGCTATGAATCTAAGATCTAGTGTAAGATTTGATAAAGGGTTTTGATGTATATTGCTTGAGTTTGTTACCAAGTATCTATTGAAGGTTTTACATTGAATTTTCTAGCATGATTTCAATCTTGAATTGCATAGTTTTACACTAGCACTACACACCCTCTAATTGTTTGATAAAATATTCGATTATGGTTTCTTGAGGAATCGAAGGTCCAATGCATGTCTTATGAGTTCAATGACTAAATGATGATGGAATGATGATGAAAGTGATGTATCTATATGATAACTATATGATGATGACTGGAATGTTTATATGAGTTGCTTTCATGAAGAAGTATCTATGATATTGCAAGTAGATTGTTGGGTTTCCATGTTTGTTGTGCTCTTGAGAAAATAGAGAAGGACTTCCCTTGTTTGAAATGTAATGTTGTGATGAGCTAGTTCTATGATCCCTACCGAAATGGCCATGCCGTAAGGTAGAAAAACTAATGATCCCTACCAAAAAGATCATATCGTTAGGTATGGACCCCCTACCGAAAAGGCCGCCGTAAGGTAGAATGACTAATGGTTCCTACCAAAAAGATCATATCATAAGGTATGGACACCCTATGGAAAAGTCCATCCCGTAAGGTAGAATAACAAATTGTTTCCACTAAGAAGATCATATCGTAAGGTATGGACATTCTATCGAAAAGGTCATGCTATAAGATAGAATGAATCACGGATCCTACCCAAAAGATTTTATCGTAAATTAGGGGACGTCTTATATTACCTACTAAAAGGACTATGTCATACGGTAGGGGTATTGGCAACACTCTCCAAAAAGGTTATACTGTAAGGTAAGTGGGGGCCATTTGGTCCATTTCATGAAGATTGGTAAGAAAGGCTTGAGTATGTATTCCATATTGAGCTACATTCATTGATCATGATTTACAAGCATGTTTTACCTTAAGCATTGTTCATGCATGCCATGTTGCTAATGTACTATCTCTTGCTACGATTATTCATTTTGATTTTTGCCTATCTCTTGATGCATTGCATCCTACATACTTCATATATTCCAATGTACTAACGCATACTCTATGCCTACATGATATCACCATGTAGGAACCGGAGCCCCGCTTGAGCATCTCCATCCACGTGGCTAGTACAGTTTCACTCAAGCTTGTTAGTGAGTCCTCCATTCCAGGGACATTGCTTATGATCTCATGCTATGTTCTAATCTAGCTTTCTTTTATGTATACATCAACTATGAGTGTGTTACCGGTTGCTTGTCTTGGCTCCCGCTCTTATCAATGTAGTAGAGGTATTGTTGTACATGTTATGTATCTATGCTATAATGTTGGAACCAAGCAACCTATTACTTGAAACCCAAGGCACATCACCCCCTTGGAAGGTGATTGAGGTATCTACCCCTCAATTGGAAGATGGACATAGCACTCCCCATCAAAGTGGTTGAGGCATATCACCCCCTCAACAAGGTGTGGTCAACTTGCAACACTATAGATACTTTTAATGAATTCAATACATACATACAATCCCTTTAACATCATAGAGTCACTTAACTCATAAGCCATGCAATAGACCATCAACAACTCAAGAATCCTTAACAAGAAATTTTATCAAAACTTGGTGGGCGTGTAATGCTAGTTCAAAATCATGGAATTGAAGAGTGAAATCATGTGAGAAAACTCAATGTAAATCAACCCACCAACACTTGGTAACATACTACTGTAAGATACATTGAAACTCCTCATTAAAGCTTATGATAAATCATAGATTCATAGCTCAAAACATGCTTAAACAGTCAATATTATACAGAACCCCAACATAGTTTATAATCAAATTTCATAATAACAGATACCCATAGATAATCCAACTTGAAAATATGCAATTTACATAAAAAGGAAGGTTGGTCACCATAGGTGAAAGAACCCTATGGTTGAAACCCACATACCTCAAATTTGGAATTTCCTTGATGTAGATTGAATGAGAACCTAAGGCTTGAATGAAGTTCTTGAGATCCTAAATTAAGCTTGGGACATTTGAATTTGGATTAAATATTTGGCTAAGTGTTAGAGAGTGTTTTGAGAGTGTTTTGAGAGTGTTTTGAGTGATATAGAGTGGAAAAATGACTAAGTATAGGCATTTTTATGCATAGGAGGGCACAGGGCTGTGACTCCAAGGCCCTTGTATTTCAAATGCCTTTTTATACTTCACAGATCTAATATTCCAAAATAGTACCTTCCCTATCATGGATCACTATCTGTAATTTTATCCCTACTCCTTGTTTTTACTTGTAATGGAGTTTTTGTCTGACCTTTCTTTACCCCACTTCTTAGATTATCAATCTGCCTTGGAGATAAATCTCCTTCTCTAGCAAAAGTAGTAACATTCTCATTCATATCTTCATCCTCCTCAGTATCTCTTCTTTTTTGTTTATCCAAGGATGACAACTCTGGTATATCTTGTGGTTCTTTCGCAAAATTAAGCCCATCTTAGTCTACACCCTCTTCTGCCATCTCTTTTGTTAAATTACGTATAGATAGCTCACTCCCTTCTCTAGTTAAATCTTCTTTTTCTTTGTTGGAGGAGCCTATATCCTGCACTGTTTCAACCCTCTGATCAGGGTGGTTTTCATGTTTTTCAAAATGATATGAGCTATTTTCCAATTGATTCTTTGTATCATCTATAACTTCCATATCATCGCCTCTTGCCTCTCCCCTCTCACTAAGTACAACCTGCTTCCCTTTATCTCCCCTATCTGATTGCTCACCTTCACCCTTATATCCAAATTTGTTTTTCACCCACTCCTTAGTAGTTATGGGATTGGTCTATGCACCCCTATCTAACGCCTTTTCCCCTTCCTTTTTGCCTTCTTTGTCCACTAGTGCTTCAAATTGATTATCAGTTTGTATCCCATCTTTTTGTGATGCCTTCAATATCTGTGGTTGCCCCTTCCCTGATTGTCATCCATTAGTAACCTCCTTCTTATTTCTTTGATCCCTACCCTGCTCAACTGTTCCGCTTCTACCCTCTCCCTCATTATCCATAGGATTTTTACTTTTACCCTCTCCCTCTTCCTTTGCAGCTTCTTCCTTTTTCTTTGAATACAATACGGGTGCAAAACATAGCATTCTTGTTTCTAATGGCCCTGAATTTTACAATTGTTGCAATACTTTGGGACATGATCGTAGTTAATTGTTATCCACTTTTCCCTAATCGTACCACTCCTTTTCCTCATCCCGACATTAAACCTCTTTGGAAAATCCTTCAGTAAGTCAACTTCCACTTTAAACCTTGTACAACTAGGCCTTGTCTGGTTTCTAGTTGCCATATCCACCTGTAGTAGTTTTCCAACTACTGGTGCTAGTGAGAAAATTGCTTCTTTAACAAAAACGTTAGGAGGTAAAGAGGGGAATGAGATCTACGTGATGGCAATGGTAGTTTCCTCCTTCGGATCAAATAATAGAAACCCACTTTAGGGTCCCATTGTGTATGTCCAGTTTCTGTGATTGATGTAGAAGCCTGGTTTTGATAGCAATTTGACATAATCATCAACACAAGAGGCCCTTATATGAATATGTCGATTACTTAGTACCCCAATGTTACATTCACCCTTTAACTCACATTGTTTAGGTATAAGTCACCCTAATTCTTGTATGTCTCGCCATCCATAAGAAAACTTATCAATGACTGCATATTGTAGATTCTCGTTAACAATCATCTACTCCACCTCCTCCTCTTCCCAAACTATCCTAAGTTCTCCATGCAAATAAATCAACGTCTTCATTGGCACAGGTTTAATATGATGTTGTGGTGATTATAGAACCTCTGCATAATTCATATTGGCAGTATTAGGTGATCGCTGATTGTAATCAACCCCAGTGGGGGGTTGGCAGTTGACGAAGTGGCCATGGTCGCCAGCGCCACATTGAATGACGGTAGCAATTGAGAAGAATGTCAGATAGGCAAACTAGGTTTTTTTTTCACTTCGAGAGTTTAGGCAAAGGACAAAGAAAGAGCAATGGGAATTTCTAAATCCTAACTAACAGGAACTCTTTCACCCACTTCTTGCCCTTATTCTAGTCATTAATTAATTGTGATATTGTTGGCAGCAAAAAACACTTCACAAGAATCATGAATTATTATACTTATAAGAGGTACGCCTTTCTTTCATTTTGATCCGCTTTAACTTTTTTGATTATTTATAATTGGTCTATTATTGATTTGTGTTATGGATTAGTTATCATATACTATCTCATAATCCAAATCATAGAGATTTCTTTTTTTGGGGGTCAGGGGAGTTTATGGATCCTTCTGCTTGGTCTATTTTAAAACTTCTTGGTCTATTGAAACGAATTATAAGTCAACTAAAAATTAGTTTCTTAATACATCTAGAAGTACTAACATATATCCAACTTGAAATAAAATCGTAAGCCTCTTTATATCTTTCTCTTCGAATTATAAAGTTGTCTTTTGTTTTTTTTCTCTTTGTGCATTGGTAGAATACTTACGGTCAAACTTTATTAGTCTTTGAGAACCCTTGTGTTTGAATTTCATCTTTAAGCTTGTGATTATTATTGAAGTTGGATTTGCTTGTTTTTAATTTTGTATAAGTGTTTAATTATATTTTTTCAATCCATTATTGACGCATCACACAAAGCATGAGTAGCTAAATCCACAACTAGGGTTGTGGGAACCATGAAGAACTAACAAAGTAAAACTGGATAATTTATGATTTTTCGAAAGTGTATATGCACGTATTAATTAACTCTCCTCATTTTGCATGTGTTCTGATGGTGGCCAACATTAGAACCCACCTAGTATTACTGACTGGACCAAGGTAGTAATGAATAGAAAAAGAGATTAATTAACAGGATTTGATTGATGTGTTCTCGTCTAATCAACCAAACTGGGCCAAGGGGAGGTAATACTGGGACTAATAGGTAAGGGTTAGTAATGCACACTATAGAGATGGGCCAAGTCGCATAGTGAAATTCACCTCTCACCTTTGACCAAAGGGCTTGGTGAACATAACTTACCGTTCTGCATGTTACACACTAGAAAAGAATTATGTTATCTGGTGATACTGTGTTGGGGAATCATAGGCAACACAATACCCTAGTTTCTCTCCATATTAACTTATCTCTTGTGATAGTTAAATTAGTTATATTTTTCATTGTTTATTGCAACCCCCCCCTCTTTAGGGAAGTAAATTAGTTAACCATTCGAATTGCAATCTTGTGGATCATCCTGTGGTTACCGGATAATGGGAATAACAAAACAGAAATTTTGAAATGAGCATGATTGTTGAGACGAAGTTATGGATGCAGACTATAACAAGTATCAATCTTGTGTCCTGTCTTATTGCAATGAGCACAAATTACAGAGCTACGACCAGTAGTTCTTCAACCATTGCTTGATCCTGTTCGTCCACCAGCAGGTGTACGATCATGACCACTTCATTGAGTCTAAGTATTCCCTATGGGTTTGACCATAACCTTTGTTAAGTTCTATTTCTTGATAACAACCGCTTTATCCTCTAAAAAGCAGGTGTAACTTGGGCGACATCAAATTCCAAATCATATTTCATATCATGCTTTTCAAGCATATGGATAGCTCATTCACAATTTTCAAATGAGGTGTAAACACCCAACATGGTCAAAGAGTTAATATCATAGACATTTATGTCATCACATTTTTGTCATAACCATATGAGTGAGCTTAACCCACCAATTCATTTTCAGAACATATGTCAGCTTAACCCACTACTTGATAATTTTCATAAATTCAATGCTCATGAATGTATATGCCATGAATGATATGAAATTAGCATGGGCAATATAGATTCAATCTAAAATCAAAAATATAATATGAAATTCAAGTAAATCCATAGGTAAAATTCACATTAAAATCATAATATTGATTATCCATGCTTAAATCAAACTTTATAGGGACAATGCATAATCAAATCTTCATAATAATCATGTAATTCAACATATTAGAGCTTAAATCAACAATAAAGTTTAGCCCACACTTTGTATGAATTTAATAAACAATAATCTTCAAAACTCATATTTAAAGTGTTAGACCCCGTAAATATTTCGATTGAAGTAAATTGTCATTCGAAAAATTTTGCAAATATTGTGTATGTCATTTTAAGTTAATTATGAGGCATAATTATAGGATTTGAGTGTTGTGGGAAGTGCAATTTAAGAATTGGTTTCGAAAGTCCTTCATCGGTTTAAATTATAAAAGTTCGGGACTTAATTAGACGCTTAACCAACTAGAAGCCCTTATGGGCAATTTTTAAAAGTTGGGGGTCTATAAATACCCCTTCCACTTGAAATATCAAGACCATTTTGGTCTTGCAAGCTTTGGAGAGTGAGGAAGAAGAGGAAGAAATCAAGCATCAATCCAAGGTAAGTCTCTTGTAAAATTTGTTCCTTTAAGTATTTCAAGTATAGTAGTATGAGTAAGTGCTAGAGAAATAGAAGTTGGGGAGTGTTGGGTTGATGTGGGTTGATTTGAGCTATGAAATGGGAGGTGTTCTTGACTTGAAATTGTTCCTATAGGAGTCTACCATATGTGTATTACGATAATTGAACGAAAATTGAA
>JAPFFP010023808.1:0-16230 GCA_026153255.1 Solanum medicagineum
CTCTTCACAAGGATATCAATTACTACAAGTCCTTGATCAAGCAACATGGAGAAAATTGTGAATCGATGGTTGATGAACACATAGAAAATATAACTACTCATCAAGGTAATACCCAAGTGCTAGGTTTGTTAAAAAACCTAAAACTAAGTTAGCGTAGCCTAATACATTGTGTTTTCTTTAATAAACCTAGGGGATGCCGTAATAGTTCCTCTTGCCCCTTCCTGCATGATATATTCGGACAAAAGAGGTTTGGGGGATGTTGGAAGCTTGGGATTCAAAGAGAATGAAGTAAAATGGGAACTTACTAATAGAACATGACTCAAGAGGTTTTCCATTTTTTCCCCTCAAAATTGTACAAGAAACTATTAGTAAGTTCCCCACTTTACTTCATTCTCTTTGAATCCCAAGCTTTCGACATCCCCCATACCTCTTTTGTCCAGATATATCATACAAGAAGGGACAAGTGGAATCATTACGACATCCCCTAGGTTTTTAAAGAAAACACAATGTGTCAAGCTGCCCTGAATTGGTTTATGGTTCTTCAACAAACTTGGCTCAAGTGCATTACCATGAGGATTGGTATTTTGTAACCGTTCATCAACCATAAACTCATAATTTTCTCCATGTTGCTCGATCAGGGACTTGTAATAATTGATATCCTTGTGAATAGGGGAAGGACTAGTCATCGAGGAGAAAGGGGATGTACGACCAACATTTGGTGCAAGCAACTATGTAGGCTGCAAAAGGGTAGGATGAACTGCACTTGACCAAACCATATCATTTTTGGAACAAGATGAAGGAACCAACTCATAATTAACCAAGGGCTTTCCTCCAACATTGTCGGGTACTCATATTTACTGATCAGTGCCTTAATCTTTTCTAAATTTATGGTCTGAAGTGGTGTAAGCTAGTGACTTACTTCTCTAATGCTTGCAGTTTCTACATGAAGAAGCGCCCCTCGTTCATTAACCAAATTACTTTTCATAGATGCTTCAGGCTTAATCATCGTCCAGGGAATAGATTTTGCCATTGGCTCTGGCCTGAAAATTGGTCCAGATCCTGCATGGGGAGCTTGGTATTCATTAATGGGCATGATAATTACTTTATTAGGTTTTGTCCTTGGCAAAGGAAACAGTAGATCCACCGTCCTAGACATGGCAAAACCGAGAGAATCAACTGTAGCAACATTCGTAGCCATTCGGCATTCAGTCTTCAGCTTTGGTACTTCTTCTGGGTTAAGGATAAGCGAACCAATAAGTTGGTATCAACCAGACTACCATACTATTGACGTTTTGCAAGAGTAGTTATAGCTATGGTTATAGGAACTCTCAAATCACATGTAGATGGAGATTGGGTGACAGGGTTATGCTTAGCAAGTGGCATTCCCAAAATTTGAGACATGAGTTGGTTTTCACATATTGTTTGATACTTGGGTCTAAGGATGTTAAAATGAGCTCAAATATAGGTACTCATCCAAAATTTTATCGGTTGGGATTAAGATAATTTGAATTGGATTTAATTCCAACTCATTCAAGCCTTAACCCATTTTGAAAGAATCTTTAGTTGAGTCCAATTTAATCTCCAATTTCAACCCGTTCTAAGGCTCTTTACTTGCATTGATGTAATGTATGTTTTTTTTATCTATTTTATATTATTTATCTATCTATTTTTAACTTTCTATTTTTATTTTCTTGAGTTGAAATTCAAATTGAGGTTATAAAACATAAATAATAGTATGTTAAAATTATTGACATTGAGCGGGTCAAATTGGGTGGATCATGACCTAGCCCAAATTTTAGCTCATTTGAGCCCAAAGCAAATATGGGCAGGTCACAACCCAACTCATTCTTTATTTCAATCCATTTTAACATGCCCAATTTCAACCCAACTCGTCTGTTCAACACCCCTATTTGGGCCCATAATTTTGATTAGCTGGTTGGTCTAGAGAAATTTCAGTCTTGTCTAAAGTGTTGATATTTTTAGATGTCAGTGGAGGATACTACAAAACTGAGTCGTAAGTTATAGGTGGTTTAGGAGAAACTTCTACATCTGCTTCTTCTTCTATGGCAATGATTCTAATCACATGAGTTTGATTATCATCATAAGTTTCATCCAAATCTGATAAAGTGTAAGGAAGGTATGGCAATAAGAAAAAAAAAAGGATTACAATCAAGTAATTTGAGACAAAAAGCTAGAAACCTAAGAGATAGTCCAAAAACACCCGAGGAATTGCAGACCGACTAGTCTAAACCACCTCATGCGCGCTCGTTTCCCTATACTCCTGATCCCATACTTCTTCACTTTTTCACCACCATCCAAAAGCCATTTTCCATTCAATTTAAAGTACCAATAAAACATTAAATGGGATACTATGATAATGTATGCAAAAACTATGCATATAAAAGCACCTCTGTTCATACTAACCTTAGATTACCTAGGGTTTTGGGCAATTTCATTTTCCACAGATTTGTAAGAGGCTAAGCATATAGTTTTCAGAACAACGATATTTGCAATGGTCTTCTTTGGCAATAAAAAAGTGAAATGCTATCTAGCCTATTCTAGTCAGCCAACAAAGGACTCGACGAAATGGGTAGATCTGGGGACATTTTGGATGTGTATAACCTGGTAGAAGACCTCATCACCTTATGGAAAGGTGGAAAAGAGCTTCTCATGCACTCTATTTCAGCACCGCCTATAGATAGATTCACAGTAAGAGCAAAAGGAAGAAAGGATGATAAAATCAAGTGCTTACCAAGTGAAGAAGATTCTAGACACCACACATTATCCATCAACAAAATGGGGAGGATCCCATGGAATCGAATAGAACGACTAAGTTGTCCCACACTTGAAAATTGGGCCTTTGCCTTGGAATGATTGCTTTGAGTTTCAGGCCATCCCCTACAGTGCAGGGTTGTTAATTGGAAGGTCCTAGATCTACGCTGGGTTAAAGAAAACACTAGTGGAGCTAGTAAAGGGAACCCAGACATTGGGTCCTATGATTTTTGCCTAAAGAATGAGTTTGGTAACCTTATCTATGTTGAGACAAGAAATGTAATAAGGAATGAGTTGTGTAACCTTATTTATGTTGAGTCAAGAAATGTAGTGAGGAATGAGTTTGGTAACCTTATCTATGTTGAGTCAAGAAATGTAGGGATAGTCACCAGTATCTATGCAGAAGCAATAACTATTTTGAAGGCCTTATAGTATTGCAAAGTACAAAATAGACTCCTTAGGATTACAGAAATCATACTGAAGGAGTGAAAGGGAAATCGTGCAAATAGTAGAGGACATTCAGTGCATAATAGAGACAATCAACATACAAATACATCACATTTTCAGAGAGGCAAACACTTTCGCAGATTACAAGCTAATACTGCTAAACCAGAAGGCATGTAACAATTTAGTTCCTTTTCACAATTGCCCAGCATGGCTCGGAGGATCCTCAACATAGATAAACATCAGATCACTAGCCTACACATATCAACAAAATATAAGTTTGGATGATACTGACGTCAGTAACATAAGAGTTGTCTAGAGAGGTACATAACAGGATGCACTTACAAAAATCGCTATCCCTTAATTTACAATGAATATTTACAGCGAGGTTCGCCAACTAAGCACAACTATCACAGCAACTTACAAGCAATATCTGGAGCAAATGGTTGTGGAAAATGAGACTATGCATCCATCAAAAAGGAGATCCACGAAGTCAGCATCAGGTATGGCATATAAACACCTCAAAGTTGTGATGAAGAATATACCAATCACTGCATCAAAAGGACAGTGCTCAAGAGTGTTAGAACAGTGATGGGAGATCTAGGAAAGTCAGTCAAACGAAGTTGAGACTTACAGATCGAGGTGCATTGAGATGCAAATGGAAATAGGGAGACCAAGGCGGGGCATCACAAGAAGTGCTGAAAGAACACACCATAAAATACGGCATCGATGTAAACACATAAAAGGAGAAGAAGAGGCATACTCACCAAAGCATCACACAAAACACCATGAGGAACTCAAGCACATACGAGAGCCCTAGAACCAGGCGGAAAGTGAAAGGCCATATTAGGAAGCTTAAGGGTTAAGACTAGGAAAGTGGGGGAAGCATCTAGAGAGCCCTATATTCTAGGGCCTAAATATTTATCTGGATGGGTTGGGCCATCCAATTCCTATTTTTAGTTTGATTTTTGTTTATTCAATAAAATGGGCCTATGAGCCCACTAATTTATTTTTTTTAGAAAAAGAAAACGACTGAGTGAAGAATGTCACAAGTATAACACATGACACAAAAGGAAGAGACAGAAGATGAAAGACTCACTTTGACAACTGATAATAAAAGAAAACGAAGTACAAACGAAGATGGTTAGTGATCCAGAGTAGAAGGTGAAGAGTCAAATTTCCCCATTGGGGCAACATTTTAAGACAAAGGCAAAATGGATAGGGAGGAACATTTTAGGAAACCCTACACAATTAGTGGTCCTTTTTGGGCTTTGCCAGATATAGGTCGGTAGATTGCTTTTAATTTTTTTGTAATGAGACTCGGGAAATAGGCTCGAGTGAGTGTTATCATCTTGATTTGTTACTGAAATCCTTATTTAAAAAAATTGTAAGAAAACCTCTCTTTTGAATGCTTCGATATTGTCTTCTTTTTAGATAATGATCTAATAGTACTTGGATTCTCTGCTTTAACTAGTTCTCAAACACATGCATTGCACATGTATCCCAAACTAAGTATTAGTTTTTTAAAATAATAAAAATAGAATTAAAATAAATGTGCGACATTTTATCTTTGAATTTAACAGAAATAATTAGTTAAATTGTGTATATATAATATCAAATATGACATGACAAGCTATAAGATCCATGTATTTCATACGATGCAACATCCGCATTAAACAAATAACTTAAAAGTTTGGATTTAAACCTTCAAAATACAAGTTCATCTAAAAAATATCATCTCATATAAAATATTCTGAACACTCCGATTGTACAAACAAATATGATGAATCTCTGGAAAAAGGTTTGCTCGCTATTCAGATGCTATAATGTAGGAAAAATTTGCATGAGGCTAACATTACCTCAGCAAAGGAAACTCTCAGTTTATATGCCTTAACAAAGGTCTGCAGGATCTCATATACCCTTGAGATGTATACCTAAACTTCTCTGAGAATCGCCAACCTTTCTTGATAATATCATTGATCTTCGCATCAATCTTCTTTTGGATTCTTGATGGACAAAGTTCTACTGCATAGCCATTTAATTTTGTAGCTAGTGTTGACCTCTCAAACTCCTCTTCAGGCAAGTTACCCATCAATTGAAGTAGGAAGGGGTTCCGCTTACGCTCAAATTTCTGAAAAAATGGACAGTAGAGATTTGTCAATCATGTGCTTCAAATGATCATTGGATCAATGACAATTATATAAACATGTGAAAAAAAAAAAACAGATTCCACATGATTCGTGAATCAATTAATGACAAATCACAAAATCAAGGTAGTTTTATTTCTGGGGGAGTTCTGGGTCTTCTTTTTTTTTTTTTTAAATTCAGAAAGAAATAATTTTTCTCGTTTCCTGATTTCATTCCTAAAAAATAATTAAAGGAAAAACACGTTTGGCAAGAAAACCCCTTTTCTTTTCCAAGTTACTCAAAATCTCAATTTTGTAACAAACTGTGAAACCAAATGGTCCAGTAAACTAGAAGTTCAGAGACATTTGGTGCCAAGTAATGAATCTTTTTCGAAGAGCCATGGAGGGAAGAGATAGGAGAGCCTTTGATGGGGAAGAGAATAACTAGTTTCTTTTTGGTGCACCCATTAGGTTTCAATTAGTAAAGAAGATTGGGTATCGTCTATAAAGAATCATAGTTTGATGTAGATTCTCCACTATTTGGTAATCTGCTTGTCTACAGGAGATTTCCCATTGTAAATAAAATTATTTATCTTATCAAAAAAGTCCAAACCTACTAGTGGGATTATACTGAGAATTGTTGTTTGTACCCTAAAAAAAAAAAAAGGAACCTACTATTTCTTTCCTTTTTGGTTCTCCTTGTTAGCGCTAATATATTTTGACTGATGATAATTTGCAGGAAAACATAAAAAAGGAAACAATCCAGTTAAGGTACGACATGGAAGAATATATCAAGAAAATCTAGCTGGAGGCACCAAGAGCATAATTATTGGAAGGAATCAATCTAACACTAAGCAAGAAAGGAAAAAAATCTGGAAAAACAATCGAGCATATTTGGACTGAAAAGAATAAGTCAAATAAAAAGAAAGTAATCTGGAAAATCAATCAAGCATCTTTAGATTGGAGAGAATCAATCATGAGAAGATCTTACTGCTGCAAGCATCTGCAAGATTGGAAAGACTTGAGAAGATTTTGCAACCACCTTCTTTAAAAGCCTTATTCTTGAAAAAAGAATCAATCAGACAATAAGAAGATTCGAAAGATCAATTTTCTTAGTGCTAAATTGTATTGAATGAAGATTGCTCACAGGAAATGCATAAAAAAGGAAACATATCTTCACAAGGAATAAAGACAAGCAAGATCTGGTAGATTCAAGTCACAAAAGGAAAAGTGCAACTTCAGGAGATAGAATCTCGACACAAAAGGAAGAAGATAAGTTGCCACAGTTTTGGAAAATCAATCACAAATTTGACAGAAGATCACTACCATGAAAATAAACCAAGATTAATTGGTTAAAGATTCAGCAAATCAATCGGAAGATCAGTATCAAGAAAAGATCCAAGATTGAAGACAATTATATTCATAAAAGATTCGGATCAGGAGCTAAACAAGGAAAGAAGATCTGATCTAGCTGTCTACCTAAAGAGCCTTATCTTATTCTTGGAAAGAGGATCCATCAAAGCCTCAATCCAAGGATCAACTCCCTTGGAATGCCATCTCTTGTACATAAAAGAAGGCATTTAGGATATCTCAAGACTCATACAAGCCTACTGCATTTCAAGCCGTTCTGTAATACTCTTCATCTTTAGAAAATCATTGTAATATTTAGAGTTGTTATTGCGAAAGAAAAAGAGAGAGAAAAGAAGAAAAATTGAAATAGAGGTCAGTATCACCAGAAAAAGAAAAAAAAAGAAAAAATTTGAGTATAGTTTAAGTTGAAATTCTTGTAAATCCCACTTTACCAAAGGCTTGAAGAGATATCCCTTGTAACTCAAGGGGACTGGACCTAGGATTCACATTGAATCCGAACCAATATAAAAATATCGGTGTTGAATTTTCCTTTAACGCACTTTAAATTTCTGCATTCTTATTTAATACGTTATAGTCGACTACGTGTTATATTAGCTGACTAATTGAGTTCAGGTTTAAAGTTAAAGAAAAAGGAAGAAAATTCAATTCACCCCCCTCTTGCACTTTTAATTGGTATTAGAGCCTGGTCTCACAATATTTTCTGTCTAACCACAGGTGAGAAAAGGATGATGACAAATCATAATCAGACTATTGGTGCACTGTTTCAAGAGGGAATTTTTCAAACCAAACCTCCTTATTCAAACGAAAAGCATTTCCCACATTGGAAAATCAGAATGGAGACCTTCATCAAGTCCAATGATGTGAAAGTTTGGAGGGTTATCAAACTTGGTGACATTCCCATCTGCACAACCAAACAAGTAAATGGAAGTACATCAAACTATGAAGGAAGTCAGACTCCTGTTATTCCTAGTCTGGAAAACTACACTAATGAACAAATGGAGATTATTTAGATAAATTCTAAGGCCAAAAATATCCTCTACAATGCCATCAGTGGGGAAGAATATGAAAAATTCTCCAGCTGCGAAACTGCTAAAGAAATGTGAGACAAACTGGAGATCACTTATGAAGGAACTGACAAAGTAAAAGAAACCATTGTCAGTCTCCTTGTCTATGAATATGAACTATTCCAAATGAACGAAGGAGAATTTGTTGAGAGTATGTTTGCATGACTAAACAAAATCATTGGAGAACTCAAGGCTGCAGGAAAGGAATATGCTCCCATAGAGCACATAAGTAGAGTCCTAAGAAGTCTACCTCCTCAATGACATGCCAAGGTCGTTGCACTGGAAAGCATGGATCTGAAGGACCTAACCTATGATGAGGTTCGACGAGACCTTATTTCGTTTTACAAGACTCATCTAAACAAGAAGGGAAAGAAAGATGAGAAAAAGAAATATGTTGCCTTCAAAGCAACTGATGATATTCAAAAAGATGAAGATGAATTCAATGAGGATGAAATCACACTGATCATTAGATCTGTCATGGAACATTCCGGCGCGATAGAAATCAAAGAAGAGATAAGCTAAATAATTCTAAAAATAAAAAATTACTAACTACAATCGAAATGATGATAGGTCCTATGATTGTGGCAAATTTGGACACATTGCAAGTGAGTGTCTAGAAGCTAAGAGAAGAAATCCTCAAGGATATGGAAGAATCAAAGCACTCAGCAGCTGGAGTGATGAAGACACATCTGAATATGATCAAGATGATTCTGGAAATGTGTGATTCATGGCCATTGGAGAATCTAGCCTGGTAAAATCTGACTTTTGTAGAAACTACAATGAACTAAGAGCTTTACTGGATCAAGTCATCACAAACTTAAAAAGATCTTTTGAAAATCATAGAGCCATTCAGGATGAAAAAGAGTTTTGGAAATCCAACTCGAAGTTTGTGCTGTTGAAAGGGATCTTTGAGATGAAGAAAATTTTGAATTAAAAAATCTCTTAAAAAATGCTCAAAAGTTTTCAAGTCCTTATAAAAAGATCAAGTCAACTGGCTCAAATCAGTTGACTTATTCTCAAAGTGAATACTATGGTCTGTCTAGATCTGATAAAACTGGTAAAAGCTCATGCTATTATTGTGGTAAACCTGGTCACTCCTATTCTAGATGCAAATTTTGTCTTTCTAAAGCAACCAACATGGTCTGGAAAGTCAAAAACACCTCTATCCAAAAAGGACCCAATACACATTGCGTACCTTAAAACAAGTAACCTTGGTTTGCAGGAACTATGCTTGAAATCAAAAGGCAAATGGTGTCTTTACCACGGATGTTCAAATCACATGACAGGCAACAAAAATTTGTCCAAATCCATTGCTTACTTTAATGGTGGAAAAATTTGATTTGGAGATAACTCGACTGGAACTTTCATTGGTATTGTACCATCTCTTTTAATGAATCTTGTGATATTACTAATGTTTATCTTGTGAAAGGTCTAAGGTATAATCTCCTAAGCATCAATCTACTGTGTGATTCAGCTTTAGAAGTAAGATTTAAGAAAACTGGATGCATTATTGAGGATGCTATCAGGAAAGGAAATTCTCATTAGAAGCAGGGACAAATATGTTTACATTCTTGACTCATTGAAAGGATCCACAAATCGCATTTGTCTTGTATCCATTTTTGAGGATCCACGGATTTGGCACAAAAAGTTAGGCCATGCAAGCATGAGATTAATTGAGAAGCTTGCAAGACTTGAATTGGTAATTGGGCTGCCTAAGCTGGATTACACAAAGGATCACATCTGTGACGCTTGTCAAATGGATAAGCAAACAAGAAACTCCTTCCAATCAAATTATATTGTTTCTACTACAAAACCTCTTCAACTTCTTCACATGGATCTCTTTGATCCAACTAGAACTGCTAGTATTGGTGGAAAAAGGTATGCGTTTGTTATTGTTGATGATTATTCCCGTTTTACTGGGGTTATATTTTTAGCAAACAAAAATGACACGTTAATGAATTTTGAGTTTTTTTGTAAGAAAATACAGAGAGAAAAGGGTTACTATATTACATCTATTAGAAGTAATCATGGAGGAGAATTAGAAAGCAGAGCCTTTGAAAACTTCTGTAATGAAGATGGGTACTCACACAACTTCTTTGCTCCTCATTCTCCTCAACACAATGGAGTTGTTGAGAGGAGAACAGAACTGTTCAAGACATGGCTAGAATCATGATATGTGAACACTCTCTTCCTCACCATTTCTGGGCAGAAGCGATAAGTACAGCCTGTCATATTCTTAACAGGTGCCTAATCAGGCCCATTCTCAAAAAGACTCCATATGAACTATGGAATGAGAAGAAACCAAACATTAGTTACTTTCATCCATCTGGCTACAAATGTTTTGTTCACAACAACGATCAGGATAATCTAGGTAAATTTGACCCTCGCAGCGATGAAGTTATCTTTCTTGGTTACTCTAACACTAGTAGAGCACTTCAAATTTTTAACAAGCGTACTTACTCTGTAGAAGAGTCCATACATGTTGTTTTCGATAAATCTAACCCTATTCCTGAGAAAAGATGCAGTTCTGATGAAGAAAATGCTACTAACAGTAATTTGACAACTTCGAAAGTAGTTGCAAACAAAGATCAGTTGACTACTGTCGGAAAAAGTCAACCAGTAGCAGAATCTGTTCCTAATGAATGGAGAAGTGAGCCTGGCTACGCCAAAAAGTTTATCATTAGTGACACCAATGATGGAATTAGAACAAGGGCATCTGGTACAAGAAATGCAAACAGTGATCTTATATGTCAACTTGAACCAAAGAAGGTCGAAGAAGCTCTTAAAAACAATGATTGGATATATGCAATGAAGGGTGAGCTGGATCAATTTGAAAAGAATCAAGTCTGGACCTTAGTTCCCAAACTTAAAATTGTCGCTATTGTTGAGACAAATGGGTATTTAGAAACAAGCTAAACGAGGCTAGAGAAGTAACTAGAAATAAAGCAAGACTCGTTACTCAAAATTACTCTCAATAAGGAGTCGACTAAGATGAGATTTTTGCTCCTGTAGTAAGGTTAGAGTCTATTCGCATTCTTCTTGCTTATGTTGCTTTTAAGGGGTTTAAACTTTTTCAGATGGATGTTAAAAGCGCCTTTTTAAATGGTTATTGAAGAAGAGGTTTTTGTAAAACAACCTCCAAGATTTGAAAATCTAGATTTCCCTTACCATGTGTTTAAATTGTCAAAAGCTCTTTATGGACTCAAACAAGCTCCCAGAGCCTGGTATGAGTGCCTAAGCAAAACCTTTTTATCTCATGGTTTCTCACGAGGAAGTATTGATACTACTCTGTTTATAAAAATCTTTTTCTGACAGTATTATTATTCAAATTTATGGTGATGATATTGTTTTTGGAAGTACTAACCCTGATCTGTGCAAGGACTATGCCAATCTTATGCAAAGCAAATTCGAAATGAGTATGAAGGGTGAGCTAACTTTCTTTTTGGGATTTCAAATTTTTCAAACTCATCAAGGGATATTCTCTGTTAAAGTAAATGCTTTGGATCTTTTGCAAAAATTTGGTATGGAAAATGCTAAATCCATTAGCACTCCCATGAGTCCCTCCTGCAATTTAGATCTTGATCCTAATGGTAAAAGTGTTGATAAATCCAAGTATAGAGGTATGATTAAATCTTTACTTTATCTCACTGCTAGTCATCTTGATATTATGTTTAGTGTGTGTAAATGTGTTAGATTCCAATCTGCTCCGAAGGAGTCTCATTTGACTGCTATTAAAAAAATAATTCGATATTTGGTCGGAACAATCTCTTTTGGGCTATGGTATGAAAGATCCTATGCTATTAATCTCCATGAGTTTTCAGATGCAGACTATGTGTCATGACCTGGTCCCGGTCATGATAGCGCCTGGTAGATCCCACCTACAGGCAAGCCAATTACCCAAGCCACAAGGTACCTGTCCTAGCTCTCTAGTCAAATCATAGCCGACATAACAATATAAATAATCACAACCTACCCAGAACCTGAAAGTCAACTGTACAAAGCTACTATAGACTCAAGATAATATATATATACATACACATAAATAACCAGAATGACAACATATACAATCCAAACTACATATACAAGGCCAGTGTCTGAATACAAACGACGACCTTAAAACAGAAAGAGACTGCAAAATATCCAGAGTTGCTGAGGCTCACCAATGTCTCCTGAATCGCCTATGAACCCCCCTAACTCAACGATTGCAGCTAGTACATGAACCTGCGCCATGGGAAGATGCAAAAATGTAGGGGTGAGCACCAGTAGCGGGCACCCAGTAGGCATTATTAGCCGACCAAGTGAAGTACTGTAAATATAAAAGGCTCAAACATAGAAAACTGTAGTAAATGTAGCAAATCTGAATTTCTGACCAAGGAGTTAGCATGTATAAGAGAATCATTGAATCCCAACTGAACCAACCCAAGTAGTGTGCAATGATATTAACTGACGAAACACGAGTAGCCACAAGCCATTCTATCACCGAGCTAAGACATAGTGTTGTATGCGGGTGCAAGGCCCTAATATCATGCCTGTACGCCAATTGGGCCCCTATAAACCCAGAAGGTACACACACGCACAATCTAACTGATAGAATCAACATGGAACTCACGAAACCACCAAGAAACCCAACTCACAATATCATATGATCCAGGGTCAGCTGTATATGGGTGTAAGGCCCTAGTATCAAAACTTGGACGCCCCCTCAGCCTCCATAAGCCCAAATGGTACACCCATGCACAATCAAGGTGTGTATAGGTGTGTGGATCCATAGGAATTCAACTGGGTCCTCGGCCCATCCAGTAACCAGCATCACACGGGGCCTCGAACCCCTACAATAACAAATGAGGCCTCAAACCCTCTTCCTGACCTAACCTCCAGTTGGGGCAGTCAGCCAGGGCCAGATGGTCCGACAATATATATAACGGTGGGACGTATCCCCCACGGGAGAAATAATCCCCCTAACACAATCAATAGGGCCTCGAACCAAAGAATAATCAACTGGGCCTCGAACCCAGTAATAATCAACTGGGCCTCGAACCTAGTAATAATCAACTGGGCCTGAGACCCAGGAATGGTCAACTGGCCCTCGAACCTAGTAATAATCAACTGGGCCTCGAACCCAGGAATAGTCAACTGATGCTCAGACCTCAGAATCAACATCCGCCACTCGATATCTCAGTCGTGGTCACCAAACTTGGACCAAGGGGCGTGACTCCCGAGTCTTAGACACTCGGACATGACCACTGGAGCTCGAATAGCGATGTGAGCATCATCTAGGCTTGAGGTATCAAAACAGTCCCTCACTCAACCAATCTGTCCAGATCTGGAACTCCAAAGTTATATCGTGCCCAGAGTGAACTAGGCAACAACACTCACACCATATCTATACCACAAATCAAGCCCACGCATCCGTATGTCACCATTCCTCATATAACACTAGTTAAACCTAACCTTAGATAAGGATAACAAATACACAAGGACTAACAGTTGTATACTGGAGTATATATCTCACAGACTAATGTAGATTCATGCCCACCCAAATCCAAATACACCACGCTCCATTCTCACAAGTACTTAATGAGTAAATATGGGTCTCGAATCCAAGAAAAATCAATCAGCGGGGCTTAGCCCGAATATGTAATCACTGGGGACTCAGACCACAAAATGTAACCAACAGGTATATCAAAAGTATTCGGAACAACCAAGTCCAGCAGATTCATATCTATATCATAATCAGTCCAATGTACGGCTGTATCATAGCTATCCCGAACAAATTAGCCCATCGAAACCATATCTATACTAGAGTCAATCCACAGTATGGTATATAATCAACAACCGCTTCACAACCAACATATCTCAGTAAGTCTAAAGTAATTAAATACTTTGGCATTGAATGACATGGCTATAGGGTTGCTTAAAACTAAGTTCAAAGACCAAAAAGTATGTAGTGCATGTGTAAGGGGGAAGCAACTACTATCATATTTCAAGTCAAAAAACTAGTTAAGTACAACTAGGTGTCTGGAACTGGTTCATATTGATCTGTGTGGACCCACGAGGGTAAAGAGCAGAGAAGGTAAAAGGTATATGTTTGTTATTGTTGATGATTACTCAAGGTTTACCTAGACACTCTTTTTAGCTTCTAAAGAAGAATCTTTCGATGTTTTTTCTATTTTTATCAACAAAATGGAAAAGAAATTGGAGTCTTCCTTAATTACCACAAGATCTAACCATGGAACTAAATTCAAAAATGTAAAAATTTCTAGAATTTTGCTCAAAAATGGTATAGATCACAACTTCTCTGCTTCAAGGACACCTCAACAAAATGGAGTAGTAGAACAGGAAAATAGGACTTTAGAAGATATGGCTAGAACAACAATGATTGGTAGTAATCCAGCAAACAATCTTTGGGCTGAAATCATAAATGCTGCTACTTAAATTATTAATAGATGCATGTTAAGGCGTATCTTAAACCAAACTCCCTATGAATTACTTAAAGGAAGAAAACCAAATATCTCCCACTTTAGGATATTTGGCTGTAAATGCTATTTTCATAATAATGGTAAGGATAATTTGGAAAAAATTGATGCCAGAAGTGATGAGGGAATTTTTCTAGGATATTCTTCACATAGTAAAGCGTACAGAGTGTTTGAATAAAAGAACAAATTGTGTTGAAGAAAGTATTCATGTGGTCTTTGATGAAAATAGTGGTGTTTTTGAGACTGAACTGCAAGATGACTATGAGCTGGAGCACAAGACATAGGAACAAGCAACGGTACCTGGTTCATCTACAAGATAACCAGGTTCATCTATAGGACAACTGAAGAGCTCACAGTCAAGGGGAACTACAAGTTCTGAAACTCAAGATGCTAATTTGGGATTTGCCTAATCAGAATCTATAAATGATGAACAACCTCAAGGGTTTGTGCTAAAAAGTTACAAATATCAGGACTCATACCCCTTAGGAAATGTGCTAACTGATCTGACTTCTAGAATCACAACCAGATTATGGCTGAAGAATCTGTGTGCATTCTAAGCCTTTCTGTCAATGATGGAACCAATAAAGGTAGGGGAAGCACTGCAGAATAAAGATTAGATACTAGCTATGCAGGAAGAGCTAAATTAATTTGAAAGAAGCAAAGTATGAATCTTGTGCCTAAGCCAGAGGGAAGAACTATTATTGGCATAACGTGGGTTTTCAAAAATAAGCTTGATGAGCATGGAACAGTTATAAGGAACAAGGCTAGACTGGTGGTCCAATGTTACAATCAAGAAGAAGGAATAGATTTTGATGAGACATTTGCACCAGTAGCAAGACTTGAAGCAATTAGACTATTGATTGCAATTTCTACATTCAATGAATTCAATCTTTATCAAATGGATGTTAAGAGTACCTTCTTGAATGGATACTTGAAGGAGGAAGTGTGTGTGAAACAGCCACCTGGGTTTGAGATCCTAACTTTCCTGACCATGTTATAACCTAGACAAGGCCTTGTACGGATTAAAGCAAGCACCTCGTACCTGATATGAAATTATCCAAGTTTCTGCTGGAATATGGACACACAAGAGGTATGCTTGACAATACCTTATTTTTAAAGAAAAATGGAAAGGATTTGCTAATTATGCAGGTGTAAGTGGATGACATCATCTTTGGGGTCAACAAATGTTTCCATGACACAAGAGTTTGCAAAGTTGATGAATGGTAAGTTTGAAATGAGCATGATGGGGGGAATGGAGTTCCTTTTTGGGACTACAGATCAAGCAAACTCCTATAGGTACATTGCCATAGCCACTGAGCTGGACAGAGATGAAATAGGTTCATGTGTTGAACAAAAGATGTATAGAGGCATCATTGGTTCACTTTTATATCTCACAGCTAGTCGACCAGATGTTGCGTTTAGTGTAGGACTCTATGCTTGATTGAAATTCTCCCCTAAAGAATCCCATTTGAAAGCAGTTAAACGAATTTTCAGATATCTCAAAGGTACCATAGACTTAGGACTTTGGTACTCAAAGGGGACCAATTTCAATCTTGTGGGGTATGTAGATGCTGGATATGTTGGTTATCTAGTGGACAAAAAAAACACAACAGGTATGGCTCACTTTCTTGGAACATGTTTGATTTCATGGTCCACTAAGAAACAACACTCTGTAGCCTTGTCAACTGCTGAGGCTGAGTATGTAGCAGCAGGATCATGTTGTGCACAACTTCTCTGGATTAAGCAACAACTGAAGGATTTTGGTATGGAAATTGGTTATTTTCCTAACTTTTGAGATAACGCTAGTGCCATTAATATAGTAAAGAATCCAGTGCAACATAAAAGAACAAAACATATTGACATTAGACATCATTTTCTTCGTAATAATGTTGAAAAAGATCTCATCTCAATAATATTCTGTCCTACTGAAAATCAAATAGCTGATATGTGCACTGACGAATTAAGCAGAGAACACTT
>JAPFFP010023829.1:0-16229 GCA_026153255.1 Solanum medicagineum
GGTGCAATCTGACGCTTCCACATAGTAGTGAGCTTTCAACAAGAGAATACATGCATCTTTTTGCAGGAAATTATTGATATAAATATATATATTCCTCAATACTTTGTACCGCAATTTCGAGCTCATTTTTCATCCGATTGGGGAAATTCAAAAGGATACATGACTTAATTGTTCACAAGGAATGCCGGAATGCCTTGGTGAAGTTGGATTCGCGAATTGACATGTATCTCGAGATAAATCTGTACTTTTTCTTCATTGATATATCAGGAATAAGTCAAAACTTTACATTGCAATGTCAAGGTCATTTCTTAGTGGAATTAAGTGAAATTTGTGTCTAAGTTATTCAACGTTCCGAGAGGGATGTTGTGGTATGCTGGGAATTCACTAATTTTGTCCGAATTTTGAGAATTTTTGTTGAGAAAGGTTTGACAAGAATGTTTTCATGGTAAAATTTTTAACTTCATTTTTGGGACTCTTCTTGGTCGTCTGGGGTCCATTTTGGGCCAAATTTTTGGCTACAGACTCAGGGTCATAAGGGATTATTTTACGAGAATTGTTTATCATTTTGGGCATGGGCCCCAATTTTTCCATTTTAGTCATAGTTGATGTAATTTCACCCATTTCTTAAGACTTTAATGCCAAATCAGTCGTAATGATCTTGTGAATATGCACAACATCGAGAAGTAATTTGGAGGCAAAAAGCTTGGTTGGATTGTCTTGGAGCAAGAAACGTCGGATGCCAGGTTGGCAAGACTTTCTCTAAACAGTATACTAAGCTGAAATGTTTGTGTATTTGAGTTGGAATATGTAAGAATGCACTATTATTGATTGAGTTGTGAAGTGTATATTGTATATAGATGGATGTGATCTGGGTTTTATGCATATATATATAATGTTATAGGACGGTAGTTATTGTATTAAGGACTATGTTGGCTGTAACTACTATATTACCTGAGTTCTTACATCATATGACTATGAAAGGGCCTGAAATAGGTTGGTTGGAGTTGTGACCATGTGAAAGGTATGTAACTGTGCTTGAACTCTTGCTTGTATGTGTGTGTGTTATGAGACTACATGAATATACTAGATATTAAGGTTGACCTGTGATTATATCCTACCTTGTGTGCTGAATCTAATATCTATTTCTGGTTGGTATGTATATGTATGATGTGGTTGTGGTTATCTATATCTTTTCTAAGTAGATCTGGTACAGTTTTCCTGACTAAAGATGAGTCTATGTTACTTTATATGATCTTGTATAGTGCAGTTATCTATTATGTACTTTTGCCACTTTTTAGTGACTAGCGATACACCAGGTTCTGGAGACGATCATAGTTGTACCCCTAAAGGAGCCTCGTGACTTGTAATACAAGATACATTAACACTAAGCCACTGGCGGGTTAGAGATGGGAGTGCGACCCTATTAGCGAGGTGTAGGTTACATCTTACGGATGTTCTGGGTAATTTTTTATGAGACAATAGTTATATTGGTTTGTCTTGAGGACTGGCATCTAGTTGAGCGGGGCGCATTTTTAGTGGGCTAGCACATGGTTACCTTAGGTGATATCCTTTGTGGCTGCTAAGCTATGATATGATCCTGAAGAGTGTCATCCTTCTGATTATCTAGCCTCTTGGGCCTTAGCTTAAGTTATACCGACGCTGTCCTTTGAGTTACTTTACACAAAATAGGGCCATGTAAGGGTCGAATATGAGCTAATGCATGGGGAAGGCATGAGTAATAACTTGAGTTGCATTGGTATGATTGTGTATCGCCTGTTGCATTCGAGATATGCTGACTAGGAGACCATGTATTAATTATATGTCGTACTATGGCTTGATCTTGGTATTGACATAACTTTGTAGAGTCTGGTTGTCTTGGATACCTATGATGTATCGTGATTGTCCATGTTTTCGCTAGGCACTTGGAATTGATGAGCTTGTGGTATAGTTGGCCTTAGCTAAGCATGGCTGTATGGTGTTTTGTGATGTATATACTCTCTGATGTACTACCAATAGTTGTTGTGTACTGGTTCATTCCATCTGATTCTGGGGTATCTATTGTATCCGAGAGAGGTGGTGATTGTGACTATTTGGGTTGGATTGAGATTATGGGGTACCTAGGCTGAGAGCGTCGTCACCTACTTTCACTTTGGGCAAGATATGATTATCGTTGCCTACGTTCACTCTGGGAACAATATGACTTTTGAGTTCTGGATCTAGATATATTGGTTGAGTGAGTGATTGATTGATATATCTCATCACAGATGACGCTTCTTATCACTGTTGAGTACCAATGGTCACGTCTATAGAGTCCGAGTCCTGGTTACACCTCCCAATGGACTTATGTCCCAGTTGTATGACTATGATGCCAGGTGGTGGATGTAGATTCTGAGGACTAACCATTGTCTGAGTTTTGGTTCAAGGACCCATGATTGACATTCTGTGGGGCTGGGTCCTGCGATTGACATCCTGAGATGAGACACAACCATTTATGTTAGAGGGATTCTCTATCATGGGGGATTTGTCCCATCATTATATTGAGTGTCATACTATCTAGTTCAGGCTGTCTGCTCGACCGGAGGCAAGGTCAGAGGACTATGGATCGAGTGCCACATGCTGGCACAAGGCCGAGGACTCGGTTGACTTGTGATTGTTGGGACGAGGCCCATGATTTTTTACCTGTGAATCCACTCACCTATTCACACCCTAATTGTGTGTGGGTGTACCTCTTGGGCTTCTGGGATCACAGGGGGTATTCAGGCTGAGAGACTATGGCCTTACACCACGTACAAGTGACACTTATTCTGATGATATGGAGAGTCGGGCTCTGTGATGGTTCTATGAGATTCTTTGATACTTCTATGGGATTCTGTGATTTTCTGTCAACATTATTCTTGTGCGCAAGTGTACCTTCTAGGCTTATAATGGCCCAGTTGACGTACAAGCATGTATACTAGGGCTTGTACCCCCGTAAAGCATTATACCTCAGTTGGATCCAGTTGTGGTATTGGCCTGCGCAGTCTTCATCGGTCAATATTGATGATTAGTACTTGGGTTGGTACAAGTTATCATTATTCTTTACTTAGATTGGTTCAGTAGTTTTTTGAGGGGTCCTACACATGACAATTCCTTGACCAAAGTTACTTTTACTACATTGTTGCAGTTCTTTTTATATTTAGGCTTTATATATGTTCATTGTTTCACTCGGTCGGCCGATGATGCCTGTTGGGTGCCTTTGGGTACTCACCCTTACTTCTGCATCTTTCCATTGAGCAGGTCCAGGTACGGGCCATGATAGCTGAGTTGGGGAACTTTTGGAGCACATAGGAGACCTTTGATGTGCACCGGTAGCTCTAGTTTTTTTGCAATCTCCTCTTTGTTGATGGCCATCTTTTGTATCCAGATATCGACTTTGTAAAGTAAAGTTTGTAATTTATAGGTGCACTCCTAGTTTTGGTATATTACTATGATTATTGATATGTATATGATATGTCCTTATGTCTATTGTAGCTCTGTATAGTTGACTTCAAGGTTCTGGATAGGTTTCAACGTATATATTATTGTTGTATCGATTTGGTTTGGACTAGAGACTAGGGCAGGTACCCTCGGGTTAGGAATTGGTTTGCCTGTAGGTGTGACCAGCAAGCTTCATCATGACTGGGATTGGGTCGTGACAGATAGTTGGTTACCAAGGCTGATTATGTGTACCAAATGTTTATTACTTAAGGGAAATGATATTGAGTGAAGCACATAACCATGGTATTTTATTAACCTTGGATCCACCAAAATGTATAGAGATCTAAGGGAAGTGTATTGGTTGAATGGTATGAAGAAAGATATAGCCAAGTTCGTGGAGGAATGCCCAAATTTCCAAATAGTGAAGATGGATCATCAAAGGCCGAGAGGCTGTGTCCAATATATTGATATTACTATGTGGAAATTAGAGGATGTAAGCATGGATTTCATTAAGAGTTTGCCTAAGACTAGAACGAAATTTGATTGTATATGGGTGGTCGTGGATAGGAAGACAAAACCAACCTACTTTCTACCGGTTAAGACATCTTATCAGAGGATTGTGCCATCAGATTTGTTAATGAATTGGTAAGGCTTCATGGTATACCTTTATCTATAATTTCAGATCATATTACTCAATTCACATCACACTTTTGGAGGTCTTTTCAAAGGGAATTTGGTACCAAACTAAAGCTAAGCACTGCATTTCAAATAGATAGGCATGACAAGAGAACAATTTATCAAACATTGGAAGATATGTTGACAGCATGTGTACTTGACTTCAAGGAAAATTGGGATGATCATCTACCTTGGATTGAATTTTTATATAACACAACTATCTTTCAAGCATTACGATGGCACTTTTTGAGTCTTTATATGCACGGAGGTGTAAGTCTCTGGTAGGATGGTTTGAAGTTGGGGAGATGTCTTTGATTGGTCCTGATTTGCTACTTAAGGCTATGGAGAAAGTGAGACTCAAAAGAGAGAGGTTGAAAATCACCTAAAGTCATCAAAAGTCATATTCGGATGTTAAAAAGAGAAGTCTTGATTTCAATGAAGATGATCGGGTTTTATCAAAGTGTCTCCTATGAAAGGTATAATGTTGTTTGGCAAGAAGAGAAAATTGAGTGTTTGATTTACAGGACCATATAAGGTCTTGCAAAAGATTTGTAAGGTGGCTTATAAGCTAGAATTGTCAATGGATCTGTCTATGGTTCATCCGGTGTTCCATAAATCAATGTTGAGGAAATGTGTTGGTGATTCAAATGTTGTTGCACCAAAGAATGACATGAGTATTGAGGAGAATTTAACTTATATTGAAGAAGTTCTTATTGAGATTTTAGACCGACAAGTTAAAAGACTAAGAAACAAGAGAGTTTTATCAGTCAAGAGTTTTGTGGAGAAATCAACAAGTTGAAAGTGCAACATGTTAAATGGAGGAGAACATGATGAAACAATATCCATACGTCTTTCCTTCTACTCAAGCCTGAGGTACCAAGATACTCATGCTTAATCTCGCTCAAGCTCCTAAGTATGAATCTCTCTGTGTCACATTACATGCATGAATACTAATAAAAAAGATTTCTAAAGATGTTTTAAAGTTGCATCATCATATTCATGATGAGGTGTTAGTTACGTACTCTACTCTACTCAAGCTAATCATAATTCCACTTGAGGACGAATGTTTCCAAGGGGGAGATACTGTAACATCTCTCAAAATCCCTTCATATGACCTTATGAAAGATGTCTTGCATAACATATTATCCGTATTCTTTTTGGAAAATCTGAGGATGGATTCTCAATTAGGAGTCAAATTTGCGTGGGAAAATAGTCCCTTTAGATTCTTAGATCAACCATATCGGAAAATAATTTTTTGTAGAATTTTGCATTTCTTGAAGAGTACGAGACCTTTATGCATCGTTGAGAGGGTTATTTCAGTACAAAAGTGAGATAAGCTTCTTGGGTCAAAATAGGGAAAATTGAACTTTGCAAATGACCTACGTGGGAAAAAAGTTCGCGTCACCCCTTGGTTCACCATAGGTCAAAATCTTTTCGAACAATTTAAGTTTCAAGAGAGATTATTTAGACTTATTCCTAACCGACCTAAATGAATTTGGACAATTTTTATGATCAAAACCTACTCTATAAATATCCCTTAACTCCCAAATTGACCTTATTATTCATCAAATTGCTCATTACAAAAATTCTATCTCTAAAACTACTCTAAAAAGCTTTCTTCTTAAACAAACAAGGATCCCCATTGAAGATTAACTCAAGTTCTCTACTTTCTGTTCAAATTCTAAGACTCTTACTAAAGGTATGTATGTTTTATCCATAGAATCCTTTCATCTATGGTGTCCCTTCTAAATTCTCCATGTTTACTGTAACGAACCTCAAGTTAGGAGACTAGAAAGTGCAGAAAAATTTTGACTGGAAGTGCTCAAGGTCAATCCATTAAGCCAAGTTCATGGTCTGTGGTCTAGACCATAGCCATAGATCATCCTCATAGATAGAAGCCTCAGAAACTTGTGAAAATTTTAACATGTAGAGTGGTTCACAAAGCCTTATACAGCCTGTAGAGTAGTTCATGAGTCGTAGAATATGTCATAGGTGTGAGTTCCAGACATAAAGGAATTTAGGAGTTTCTAGAAGGAGGAACATGATTAAAACAATGAATTGTAATCCATCCCACACACATGGAAAGCATTCATAGATGAGGTCTGGATAAGTGAGAATTTAGCTAAGTGTGGAATGATTCCATGGCCCATATATGAAAGGACGACTCGTGGATAGTTATTTTGTGGTCAGGGTTTGGTAAACTGTTTCTCAAGATTGGAAATGGAGAACAGGATGACAAGGACCATGGCCCATGGTTCCATATGTGGCCCATAATCAGGGTCTTGTGGTTCCTGTCCAACAAAAGGGTGATTTTGTCCTTTCTGCCTATCCCAAACCTAAACTATGTTAATTTTAGGACTCCAAGGGCCTAAATTAGATGCTAAACCCTAGGAATTCTGCCATTCCTCTCATTTTCCCACTTCTAAAATTTCCTAAGGCAAAAATATTCTCTCCAAGAAGGCGACAACATCAGGACTCTAGGTTTCATAGGAATTCTTCCATCATAGCAAGTTCTTTCTTACTAAGCTTCACCCAAGGTATGTGAGTTGATTTTGTGGATCTCATTTCACCCACAAAGTCCTACATAATGGTTTTTACCTTTTCTTTAAGTTTCATGATACTACCTTGCATGTTAATGATGATTTCATGATATTTTACAATACTATATGTTTGCAATGTCACCATGTGATGTTATGTTAAGTACTTTCATGTTTTTCAAGTTAATTATGATAATGTCAATGATGTGGATTGTTGTAATGAGGTGTGGACAGTTTTACATGGTTTGAGTAAACATATCCTTTCCATGATTTTCCATGAACCTCATGAGTTGTGATTGCTTCCACTTATGAACTAGCCCACTAAGTTTCGAGTCAAATTTCACATAATATATGATGAAGATTAGGGCATCAAAGAAGGGTTTTAAAGTCATGATATGTCAAACATATAAACATATTGATAATTCCCTAAAAGATGTTTCAAGAATTTTCCCAAGATGAAAGGACAATACTCATTTGGTGATTCCTTAAGTTTAAGGTACTCTTGAGATTTCTACTTATGATTCTAAGTGTGATAATTTCACTAAGCTTGTGTCTTAAAGATGTTTGTGGGATGACTAAGCTCCTAATGAGGCATCAAGGTAGGGTTCAATAAGGGAACCCTAAAAGCAACCCTTTGCCCTATTAACTATATGCCACTATAGGATCCCTTGTGGGCTAGGCTAGTGAATCCACGTAGACCGATTATGTTATATGATTATGTTGTGAAGTGACGGAGTTCCAATTGGCAAGTGATCTTTCCATACCAACATAGGGGGCTATGTTAGATTCCACGCAACAGTTCACATGGTCTTATATATCGTTTATCGTCCATTCACATAATGTCTATGATCCATGTCTTTGTTCCATCACACGTGTTCCATTTATGCATGATTCATGTTGATATTGAGTACTATTTTTTTTGCATTCTTAAGCTCATGTTTATATTACCATTATTGTGATATATATCTATGTTTTTACTTATGAATTATGCATTACAATTTCATGTTTGCATTCTATCTCACATACTTAGTACATTCCAAAAGTACTAATGCATATTTGCCCTACATGATTTAACCGTGTAAAGTATAGGTGCTCCTCCATCGGCTTGTGGCTAGTTCTCCAATAGACTAGTGTTTTTGGTGAGCCTTTAGTTCAGATCTCTACCATTTTCCATTTTAGCTATGCATTTGAGATTAATATATATGTTTGCCTTTAGCGGATTTTACATCCGATGTTGTTAAGGTTTGGAGTCTTTTCTAATTGAGGGACACCAAACGATATCTGTTGTATCCATTCATGGTCTTGTTAGTATGATGTTAGGACAAAAGTTACATATTTTATGTTTCTTCATTGTCAAAATATTATCCCATAGACCCTAGCCCATTTTACTTTGCAAACGTAAGAGTTTTTATGCCTATGGATGCTTGATATGTGAGTTGACTTGGGTGAGGTGCCTTTGGGTGTCTCATTTACTGTGTGATGACTAGGCCCTAGGTTGGGTCATTACAAACTTGGCACCAGAGAACGAGGTTTTAAAATATTCCTTGGATGTCCAAACATATCTTGTCAAGTAGAGTCTTATTAAAGGTTTTGAAGTGTGTCACTATCGTGAATGAGAGGCTATAAGATATTTAGGTAAGTCTTCCTTTCTTTCTTATTCATGTCGTGCCTTTAGAGTTCACTAAGGTTCTCCGATAATTGACGATGATCCCTTTGTTATTTCTAGATCATGCCGCCAAAAAGAGCTCCACGACAATGGAATTCTCGAACGACAAGCCCCTCTGCTACAACAAGATGATGGGGTGTCTCACACAAAGTTTAGGGGTGTATTCACTATGCTAGCACAAGCTCTGGTCAATCAAGCCAACAGGGATATTTCCATTCCTCCTAAAGTGCCTACTCTAGCTACATAGGTTAGAGACTTTATGAAGATTACTCCTCTGGAGTTCCAAAATTCTAAGACAAAAGAGGACCCCGCCAACTTCATAGATGAGGCATAATGAATTGTCTTCATCATGGGTGTTCCAGTGGAAGAGAAAGCTGAGTTGGAGGCCTACCAACTAAAGAGGTGGCTAAGATATGGTATGACCAATGGGCTGATGAGAGGGTCCAAGGAGTGGGTCCAATTGAATGGGAAGAGTTCAAGGGTGCCTTCTTTGACCGGTTCTTTTTGATAGAACTGAGGAGGGCCAAAGTGAAAGCATTTATCAACTTCAAGCAAAGTTACATGAGCGTGAAGGAGTATGCCCTCAAATTCACCTAGCTCTCCAAATATTCCCCTTTCATGGTAGCGGATCTAAGAGTATGCATAAGCAAATTAATCTCTGGTTTATCAGACTTGGTGTCAATGGAGTGTAAGATGGCAATGTTTGTGAAAGAGATAGGATATCTCGTTTGTGATAGCCTACACTGAGCAAATTGAGGAGGAGAAGCTAAGAGGGATAGTAAGGGAGTCCAATAGAGCTTAGGTTGATGATGAAGGATATTTTCACCAAAGGAGTAGATATCACTAGTTCCAAAGTGGCAAAAGGCAAGATGGAAAAGGGTCTACCAACACCTCCTTCTCCTTAGACCACTAAAGATAAGGGGTACCTCCAAAGCCTCAAAGCCCAAATTGCCCCATGTTTGGAAAGCTCCATAAGGGAAGTGCTTAGCCGGTTAAAATGTATGCTTCAAGTGTGCCAAGTCCACAAACTGTGCCAAGGATTATAGGAGTAGAGGTGTAAGGCCCCAAGTCCAAGGTGGGCAAGTTCAAGGTTCCCCAAGGACCAACCATTTCTATTCTCTTCATGTTTGACAAGAGGTTGAAGAGGCCTCAGATGTTGTTACCAGTATATTGAAAGTTTATAATTTTGATGCATATGCATTATTAGATTCAGGAGCTAATTCGTTATTTTTAACTCTTTTTCTTGCAAATAGATTCCATGCATGTGCCGAAGTTCTTCATGACCCTTATGAAGTATGTACCCCTACAGAAGAGTCTGTTGTTGCATGAAGGGTTTATAGAAATGGTCCTATTTCCATCTTGCATAAAGTTTTCCCTTGTGACTTAGTAGAACTCTCCATGTTTGATTTTGATTTAATACTTGGGATGGATTGGCTAAATGCTTCCTATGCCTCCATCCATTGTAGGACTCATAGAGTCAAGTTCCAATTCTCAAATGAGTCCATTCTTTAGTTGAGGGTAGGAATTATTCATGTCAAGGTTGATTTGTTTCCTTCTTAAAAGCCCAGAAAAGATGATCTCAAAGGGATGCATATACCATCTGGTTGGAGTCAAAGATGTTACTTCCAAAATTCCTTGTCTTGAGTCGGTCTCCAGTATGAATGAGTTTCTCGATGTGTTTTCGGATGAGTTATCGGGTGTTCCTCCCTAAAGGGAGATACATTTCGGTATAGACTTCCTACCCGACACTTATCCTATCTCAGTCCTTCCATATAGAATGGATCCTACGGATTTAAAAGAATTAAAGGAGCAATTAAAGGATTTGTTGGAAAAGTGTTTTATTAGACCTAGTAGGTCTCCATAGGGTACTCTGGTTCTTTCTGTAAGGAAGAATGATGAGTCACTCCATATGTGGATAGACTACTGGCAACTCAACAAAGTCATTATTAAGAACAAATCTCCACTCCTGAGGGTAGATGAGTTATTTGACTAATTTCATGGGGCTATACATTTCTCCAAGATTGATCTGATGTCTGGATATTATCAACTAAGGGTGAAGGAGAGTGACATTCTTGATATGACATTTTAGACTAGGTATGGTTACTTTGAATTTTTAGTAATGTCGTTTAGTCTCACTAATATGCTGGCTATATTCATGGACCTTATGAATAGGGCATTCAATCCTACCTTGACATGTTTGTAGTGGTGTTCATTGATGATATTCTAATCTACTCCCGAAATGAGGGGGAACATATGCAGAACTTGAGAATGGTATCACAAACCTTGAGGGAGCAAAGTCTTTTTGCAAAATTTGACAAGTGTAAGTTTTGGCTAAGTGAGGTTCCCTTCTACGGGGCATGTGCTATCAAGTGATAGTATTAAAGGTGATCCTATGAAGATCGAAGAAGTGATAAATTGGCCAAGTCCATAATTGCTATGAAGATAAGGAGTTTCTTGGGCCTAGTTGGGTACTATAGAATGTTTGTAGAAGGTTTCTCCTCCATATAATCCCTACTAACCAAGTTGACTCAAAAGAAGTAAAAGCTTGTGTGGATGGATGACTGTGAGAAGAGTTTCCAAACTTTAAAGGCTCAGCTAACTTCGGCTCCAATCTTAACCTTATCGGAGGTAAATGATGAATTTGTTATCTATTGTGATGCTTTAAGGATTAGGTTGGGGTGTGTGTTGATTAAAAATGGTAAAGTGGTTGCCTATGCCTCAAGGAAATTGAAGGTATATGAGAAGAACTACACGACTCATAATCTTGAACTTACGGCTGTAGTGTTTCTTCCCCACTACTTGTATGGGGTTCATGTAGATGTCTTCACCGATTACAAGAGCCTTTAACATGTTTTCACCCAAAGGGATTTCAACTAAAGGCAACAGAAGTTGTTACAGCTTCCACAGAATATGACATGAGTGTGAAGTATCACTTGGGAAAAGCCAATGTGGTAGTCGATGCCCTTAGTAGAGTCACCATGGGTAGTATGTCTCACATAGAAGATTGTGAAAAAAAGAAGTTGGCCAAAGAATTCCATAGATTAGCTAGGTCAGGAATAAATTTGAATTAATTTAAAAGTGGTGGTGTGATGGTGTTAGATGGGTTCGAATCTTCTTTGATTGAGGATGTTAAGTCTAACCAATACCTCGATCATGTCTTGGTTGAATTGAAGGCGTTAGTGAAAGAAGGAAATATAGAAGTTTTCTCACAATGGAAAGATGGTGTACTCTTATATGAAGGGAGATTGTATGTGTCAAATGATAGTGAGTTGAAGAAGTTGATATTACAAGAGGATTACAACTCTTCTTATTCTATTCACCCTAGTTCTACGAAAATATATAAAGATTTAAGATAGATATATTAGTGGAATGGAATGAAGAGGGACATTTCCAAATGTGCTTCCTAGTGTGCCAATTGCCAACAAGTCAAAGTTGAACATCAAAGACTGGGTGGCCTAGCCCAAGAAATAAATATTCCTACTTAGATGTGTGATGAAGTCAATATGGACTTTGTAGTGGGGTTGCCAAAGAACAAAAAGCACTTTGATTCCGTATGGTTGATAGTGGAACGGATGACAAAGTCACTTAACTCCTTAATAGTTAAAACAACATTTAGTGCTAAAGGTTTTGCTTACTCGTATATCTGAGAATTGGTGAGATTACATGGGATCCCATTGTCCATCATATCAGACCGTTGTGTCCTATTCACCCCATCGTTTTTGGAAATCTTTTCAAAAGGGACTTGTACTAAGATGAAATTTAGTAACACTTTCCATCCTCAAACCGACGGGCTAGCTGAGAGGACTGTTCAAACACTGGAAGACATGTTGAGAGCTTGTGTGTTGGAATTCAAGTGAATTTGGGATGAGCATTTGCCCCTTATTGAATTTGCCTTCAATAATAACTTACATGCAAGTATGAGATGGCACCATTTGAGAAATTTTATGGTAGATGGTATAGATCACATATTGGGTGGTTTGAAGTGGGTGAGATGGCATTTCTATGACAGGACTTAGTTATGAATACTATGGAAAAACCTAGGCTTATAAGAGAAAAGTTGCAAATGGCTCAAAGTCGGCAAAATCCCTACTCCGATGTTGGAAAGCGGAATCTTGAGTTCCAAATTGGTGGTTGAATCTATTTCAAAGTTTCCCCATGAAAGGTGTAATTCTATTTGGTAAGAAGGGTAAGTTAAGCCCTAGGTATATAGGGCTTTACAAAGTGGCGAGAGTAGTGAGCAAAGCGGCATATGAGTTTGACTTAACGAAATACATTTGACTCATTCAGTTTTTCATGTGTCAATGTTAAGGAAGTTCATAGGTGATACAAACTCCATAGTTACTTTGGATGATGTGAACATTGAAGAGAATTTGAGTTATAAAGTGGTACTAGTTGCAATTCCTAATCGACTGGTGAAAAGCTGAGAAACAAGGAAGTTGCATCCGGTCAAAGTGCTTTGAAGGAATCATCAAGTTGAGGGTGTCACAAGGGAAGCAGAAGTGGACAAGATGAAGCATTACTCGTATCTATTCCACTCTACTCAAGCCTAAGGTATTAAGTTATTCTTATCTAATGTCACGATCTGGACCTAGGGCCTATATGTGACATGGCTATGGAAACTCGAGGTCGCCAAACAAGCCTCAAGATACCAAAACTCACATCATCAGTTCGAAAGCACACACAAATAAACACATAGTACTACGGGACGGGAAATTAGGACTCACTTCATGGGGGCATTCCGAGACTTAGGGTCTTTCCATCACCAGCATAAGACAAGCTATCAATCACATCACCAACTCACATAACAATAATCAAGATAACAACCAATATCATAGACTTAAGTCATATCACATAGCATAAAACATAAGGAGGTTACAAGATGTCCAACAGTGCCTCTACATAGAAGGGTTGGGCGCCAAGACATTCCCCGGGCTCACCCTCAATACATAAAGAAACGAAAATTAACAAAGGTAGACAGATGGTGGATCGTCCTTGGAAGATAGGACTCACCACTACAAGTAAACTTGGAATCCAAGCTAAGCGTCAAACAGTGGATGATCAAAGTCCTCGATCCCTACATGGTGAAATCGTGTAGGCAAGAGTATATGTTAGTACGTTTGAAAGTACTAAGTATTTGGGATGCAATGCATGAACTTACCAAACCTTCATACCAATGTTAGATGACAAGGGTTTATAGTATAGAAGGAGATAAATATATCAAGAAGTATAGTATAGCATGATGTGACAAAACCAAGGATGCATGAGGTGCAAATGAAGCTCATATATATAGTGGGGATGTGACCTCAACCGTAATAAGTAAGACCAAGCGATCTATTACTTGGAATCTCGATGATTACCGTTCATTGGTAAAGAGGTGGTTTACTTGGCAAGGGTAAGCTATGCTTCACCTTACGTGCCTCCCATTTCGTATGAAGCAACCTTCCTTACGGGCCTCCCATTTCGGATAGGATTTTCATATCATATCATAACATATCATTTCTTCTCCTTATGAGAAACCCAATTTCGGAGGCATCTTTCCTTATGAGCTTCCATTTCGGAAAGGAAACCTATGCTAGGCACATAGTTCGAGAAAAGAGAGAGAACCCGCTTCCATCAGTGCTAAGTGGTCATCCCACAAGAATACTTATAATATATGTAATTATACATACTTTCAAGAGATACAAGTCTTTGCAAAAACATTCTAATGCACAACTAGGCTTAAAAGCCAAACATATTTCATAATAGGTCATAATTAGGCTCAAATGCCAAAACCATACCTTTATAGTCATAATGTTCATGCATAGGAATAGCCCATTCATATAGAAAATGGTGCAAGCACCCAAAATGCTCAAAGAGTCATAATCAATAGACATATATGTGATCACATCTTGTTAAAGCCAATGTCTTATCAAAATCATATCATATAATAAAATTGGACTTAACCCACTTCATAATTTCCATAATGAATGCATATACTATGAATAATGAGAGAATAGCATGGGTAATTAAGATTCAATACAAAATCAATAATATAATATGAAATTCAAGTGAAAACATAATTAAATCCACATTTAAAATTATAATATAATCACCCATGCATAAACAAGCCTTAAAGGAGACATCCATACTTATAATTCCATAAACCCAAAGTAAATCCTCATATAATGGTTTAAATCACCTTAAAATCATCAAGTAAACACTACTCATGCATCAATAGAAATTTAGGAATCATAATATTCAAAACCCCGATTTAAAGTAAAATAGAAATTAGTAAAATTGCTTGAAAATAGTGTGAGTCTCCTTGGTCGAAAGGTAATCAAGGATCAAACCCACATACCTTCACTAAGGTGAAGAAAACCCAAAGAATTTTGAAAAAGTGTTGATTTCCCAAGCTCCACTGTTGAAATCTCCAAGAGTTATTTAGTTAAAAGCATTTGAGAGGTTTTAAAATATGAAGAGTGATTTTGAATGTTTAAAATAGGTTTTAGGTCTTTAGATGACCTTAGAATAGCATAGGAATTCCCAAAAGGCTGATAGAAATAACATAATTTACAAAAATGCCATTAATGAATCGGAGGAAAAATTTTTCGGAAGCCATTTGACTTGAGGTAATGGCTCGTGTGGCACTCCACGGTCCGTGCGGAGTGCCAGTGAAATGAAAGAAAATTTTCTGGAAATTTTGATCTTGAACCATCACTTAGAATATTTCGCACAAATCCACTCACAGACACCTTTCACGAGCCGTGTGAAGCCATACGGTCTGCGTGAAGCCACATGGTCCACGTGGTGCTCCCGTCTCCCCAAATATAGGAAAAGTTTTCAAAAACATTATGAGGCGCTGACCCCATACTTAGAATATTTTCACTCCGAAGACTTCACTGAAGGCCAAACGGGCCTTCTCAAACCACACGACCCGTGTGACTAGTCGTATGGCCTCCTTTAGCCCTAATGATGGTGTTTTCAAGCCTAGACCACCCCACGGCTCCTCCACATGACCCGTGAAGTGTCACAATGCCCGTGTGTGGTGCCAATAAGGTGTGCCTTAGACTGCAACACCACCCAAAGGCCACCATGCAAGATTTGAGACCAACTGTGGTCTTACTTGAGGCCCCACGGCTCGTGTGACTCTACACTGGCCATGTGGTCTCTCTTGAGACATACTTGGTCCAACTCTTTGCCCGAAATGAGATTTCTCAAGGTCCAACGATGTCGTATGATATCCGGGTCATTACATCATTTCCCCTTGGGAAATTCATCCTCGAATTTGCAAGAACAACGTTTGAAAGGCTTGAGTTAGGACATGAAACTTTCAAACACAAGATACCATGCATAGTTCATTATTTAAAAATCACAAAGCCATTAAATCTCATGTCAAAATGAAATAAAATCATTCAAAACATCATAAAATCATTCTCAATGCACATGTAGGCAGGTCATACCATGAGACTCAAGAAGGAAAGAATTGGGACCAACGATAAAAGGAGGAACCTAATACCTTGGGCTTAAGTAGATTGGAAGAGATGAGGATACTGCATCATCATGTCCAACTCCACCTCCCATGTAGCACTCTCCACATGTTGGTTCCTCCAAAGTACTTTTACTGATGCCACATCCTTGTTAAGAAGTCGTTTCACTTGTCTATCCATGATCTCCACCGGCACATCCTCACAAGACAAGTCCTCAACCTCAATGCCCTCCAAAGGAACAATAGTACTAGGATCACCAACCATCTTTCTCAACAAGGACACATGGAAGACCGGGTAAATGGAACTCAAATCTGGGGGTAACTCGAACTTGTACACCACATTCCCAATCCGCCTAATAACCTCATGAGGGCCTACATACTAGGGACTTAGCTTCCCTTTCTTGCAAAAACACATCTCTCCCTTTATAGG
>JAPFFP010023860.1:0-16227 GCA_026153255.1 Solanum medicagineum
AGGCATACTAAAGGTACAAACCCCTCATAATACGTATAGTAAGCACAGTTACAGGTTGGTTCTCCCGGGCCTCATCGACAACGGGTGCCAGTCCGCCCTAACGGGACTTAGGGCGTGACAATATGTATATTATTATTGTGCAAGTTGAATGTTTACATGCATTTTTTATTTCAAACATGATCATACATGTTATATTGAGTTTATATCAATTGATTATGATTATGCATCTTGATTATCATGGATTATGTCTTCGTTGCATTGCACCTCGCATACTTAGCACATTCCAAGTACTAATGCATACTCTATGCCTACATGATATCACCATGTAGGAACTGGAACTCCTATTGATCATCCTCCTCCACATGGTTAGTTCGGTTCACTCGAAGAAAACTTTTGGTGATTGTTCAACTCTGAGTACAATATCCACTTTTCATTCATGCTATGTTAAGACTTTCTTATTATGTTTGGATGCTTATAACTTGATGGTGTTGGCCCCCGCTCCATTCCATATTGAGGTGTCGTTGGATATTATATTATGGTTGTCTATCCTTTTGAGCTTGACTCTTCTTATGCAACTATTATTATGAAAAACTACCCTTAGTCCCACTTCCCTTTTTAATTATATCACTTGTTGATGTTTATTTTGCTTCCGCAACCAAGGATGTGTGAATAATATGCTAAGAGGCTTGTCTAGGGTTCCTTCGAGTTCCTCATTCATCGTGTCACGTCTAGGCCCTAGGCTTGGATTGTGACAAGGTTAGTATCAGAGCACTGGGTTGTTAATGGTCCTCAAATATCCAGCACACTATGTCGATTAGAGTCTTATTCATAGTTATGAAGCACGCCACCACTATGAATAGGAGGCTATGAGGCGTTTTAGGAAATGTTTCACTTCTTCATTATCTATGTCGTGTGGTAGAGCTAGGTCCTCTAAGGCTTATTTATGATTCCTAACCATTATGTTTCAGAATATGTCTCAAGCTATCCAAAATGGTGGACAAGGTGGTAACCATCTCTCGCTTGAAGATCAACTTCCCAACAATGACATGTCCAATGCGGAGGTTTGCAGTGCTCTATGACTATTGATTAAGGCCGTAACTGCTCAACTCAATCAACAAGTGGGTGCCCCCGTGTCTTCAAATGATGAGAGGAGAGAGAGGAAGGCTAAGAGGGGCCGAGTTAATGGTGTTTCATCTTCTACTAGTCTACCAGTGCCCAAGTATAAAAACAAAAGGGTCCTTTTTGCCACTTGTCAAGTGTGTGGCAAGAAGCATCAAGGAAAATGTTTGGCTGGCATCGATGGTTGTTTCAAATATGGTGGTATAGGGCATAAGATGACAAATTGTCCTTTGGCCTTCATAGAAGGGAGAAATGGCACGAATTGAAGGTAGACTTCCATACCCTAAGGCTCAAGGTGGCAATGGTAATTTGACTATCCTAGGTGCCAAAAATGTGGGAGAAGTCATGGTGGTCCATGTTTGAGAAACTTTAATGCTTGTTATGGTTGTGGTGAAGTGGGTCATAAGGTTGTTGATTGTCCGCATGCTCAAAACAAGAGTAAAGATGGTCTTCCTCAAGCACAAGGTGCATGTGTTGATCAAAGGGAACAAGGAGGCCAACAAGGGCATGCACTAAGACAAAATAGGTTCTATTCTCTCCAAGGAAAGTAAGGACTGGATGAGTTTCCCGATGTCATTACAGGTATGTTAAAGGTTTTTTATTATGATGCTCATGCTTTATTAGATCCGAGTGCCACTCTTTCTTTCATTACTCCTTTTGTTGCCAATAAGCTTCACATGTGTCCCATATGTGTCTCAAATTATTGTGTGAACCCTATGAAGTGTCTACCCCTGTTGGTGAGTCCATTATTGTTAAAAGAGTCTATAAGGGTTGCCCCTTGTATTTAATGCATAAAGTATAGTCTTGTGATTTAGTTGAACTTGACATGGTGGATTTTGATGTTATTCTTGGGATGGACTGGTTACATGCATATCATGCTTCCATTAATTGTACAACCCGTAAAGTAAGATTTCAATTCCCTAATTAGCCCATTCTTGAGTTGGAAAGTTGTAACGTAGTGGTCAAGGGTAGATTTATTTCTTGTCTTAAAGCCCGAAAATTGATTTCTAAGGGTTGCATTTACCATCTTGTAAGGGTTATGGATGTTGAGTCTAAAGTCTTTCCTATTAAGTCAGTTTCAGTGGTCAATGAGTTTCTTGATATCTTTCCCGATGAGCTTCCCGGTGTTCCTCCCGAAAGGGAAATAGACTTGGTGTGGACTCCTCTCCGATACATAACCCATTTCCATTCCCCCTTATTGTATGGCCCCGAGGGAGTTGAAGGAGTTAAAGGATCAATTGAGGGATTTGTTGGAGAAGGGTTTCATAATGCCTAGCAAGTCACCTTGAGGTATACCGATATTGCTTGTTAAGGAGAAAGAAATAGCTCACTTAGAATGTGCATCGATTACTGGCAACTCGATAGAACTACCATAAAGAACCAGTACACTCTACCAAGGATAGATGACCTATTTAATCAAATTCGAGGGGCTAGTCACTTTTCTAAGATTTATCTTCGATCTGGATACCACCAAGTGTGGATGAGGGAGTGTCATATTCAAGTATACCCAATCATCAACATTAAACTCAAAGTTTCTCCTTCTCACATCAGAGCAGGACCTTTGCCTACTTTGAGCCGTCTTCAGTCTCTCCCTTATCAACCTTACCCTCTCCAAAGATCCCATAACCAAATTTGGTCCAATCAAGCCATCTCATCAACCTCACCAAGATACCTCCCTAAAGTCTTTATACATCTTTGTAAAATCAGAAAGAATAGAATAGGATGAATCATGTGCCTCCTTCAAAATCAAATCCCTCAACCCATTAACATTAGGCACATGATTCATCCTATTCTATTCTTTCTGATTTTACAAAGATGTATAAAGACTTTAGGGAGGTATCTTGGTGAGGTTGATGAGATGGCTTGATTGGACCAAATTTGGTTATGGGATCTTTGGAGAGGGTAAGGTTGATAAGGGAGAGACTGAAGACGGCTCAAAGTAGGCAAAGGTCCTGCTCTGATGTGAGAAGGAGAAACTTTGAGTTTAATGTTGATGATTGGGTATACTTGAAAGTTTCACCCATAAAAGTTGTGGCCCGATTTGGCAAGAAAGGGGAATTGAGTCCAAGGTTTGTGGGACCCTATAAAATCTTTAAGAGAATTGGCAAGGTTACCCATGAGTTAGAGTTGCCTATGGAAGTGTGTATGGTTCATCTGATTTTCCATGTATCCATGTTGAGGAGGTGTATTGGTGGCCCAAGTGCTATTGTACCCTTAGAGCTTGTGGGTGTCTTGGAAGATAACTTGACCTATGAAGAGGCCCCAGTGGAGATATTGGATAGACAAGTAAAAAGGTTAAGGAACAAAGATGTGACATCCGTCAAAGTCCTTTGAAAGAATCAACAAGTTGAGAGTGTCACTTCGAAAGCCGAAGCGGACATGAAGAAGCGATATCCGTATCTCTTTCACTCTATGTAATCCTAAGATAACAAATTAAGTCTCATCCATGATTTTCAGTCCTAACTTTCAGCCTTCGTGTCATCTTTGCATACGTACATGTTCATGTTGACAAGTTTTGATGATTTTGACGCATATATATGAAAATTTTTAGTATGGTGTTTAAACGCATTTGTTGCATTTATGTCGGGCTGGAAGTCTCATGATTTCATCTCTTATGTATGTTTCTTTGACAGTCGGGGATAAATTTTTCCAAGGGGGAGATATTGAAACACCCCTCATGTGCTTTAGAATGCCCCATAATTATATTTTTCATATATCTCAAAAACCATGTGTGATTTTGGAAATCCGACTTCATATTCTTAAGCAGAAGGAAAAATAGAGCGGGGAATGGGTAACCCCCAGAGACTTCATATTCTTAAGCAGAAGGAAAAATAGAGTGGGGAATGGGTAACCCCCAGATTTTAGAAGACCCATTGCGAAAAAAAATTTAGCAATGGGACAATTTCCAGAGAGCCGCGCGCCCAGGCCGCGCCGCACCTGGGGCGTGCAGTAGTGAAATTTGAGCAGGCACGCCTGGTCCGTGTCACGCCTGGGGCGCGGACAAGTGCAATTTTCCACCAATTTTCTTGTTCCCTCCAAGGGCATTTGGATAATAACCCAATTCCCATTTAAATGTGAAAGACCTCTTTTCTTAGCCATTTTCAACCCTATGAACCTCAAAACCATCTTAAAATTCTCTCCAAAACATCACCCAATATTCTATTCAATCTCACGAAATTTCAAGGATCAACTTTGGAATTCAAGAACCCAACTCAAGTCCAGTCTTCCTCCAAGTTCTTTCAAGAAACTTCAAAGTTTAGGTATATGGGTTTGATTGTGGGAAACCTCCTTCCCACAAGTCCAACCATTTCTCCTTTCCTACTACATGAAGTTTATGAATCTTTATGGTTATTTATGAACTCTTGAATATGGTATTACTACTATGCATTCTATTATGGTTTATTTTGCGCATTATCACGAAGTAAAGTATCATGTGGTAGTTATGGATTTATAATTATTTTTTGATTTTTTATGAACTCTTGATGATATTAGTATTCATTATACATATGTCCTCTATATGGGTTTTACAAGAAATGATGTTTTACGCCAAATGTTGTTGGGGTTTGATATTAAAATAGATTTCATGCTTCCATATCCATATTTTGAAAGATGATGTATATTATCATGATGGGTTGATTAAGAATGATTTAAACTTATTATTTTCCCTATATATCTTGAATATAATACTTTCTTAAAATATGAGAGTTTTACTACAATATTAGTGGGTTGATTTGAATGATTTGAAATGGGTTGATCTTACTACTCTTGAAGTGCATGATTTAAGTACATGGGCATATGTCCACCATGTGTTTGACTAAATTAATTGAAAAGAACTGTTGATATTGACGAGAGATTTTTGTATAAGTTTAGATGATAAGTATTCTTGCGTTGCTGAAAGGCTATTGCACTATTTACAAGTTAAGTATTTTCACGAAAATTATGGGCTCCCAAGTATGTATTTAACTCATGAAAGATATCTAAGATTTTACAAGTGACAAGTTGAGCCCTATTTCAAGATTTTATTCTCTTGCGAGCCACTCATGTCAAGTTGAGGGGTCAAGCATGATTTCTATTTTTCCGTCATATTCAAGCTAAGTTCACTAGTAAAGATCAATCACGTAAATGAGCTACTCATGTCAAGTTATCATATCCCTTACAAGTTATTCATATTATGATTAAAGTTATGATTATTTTAAGTACTCCGTGGGATTAGATTTAGCAATGATTGAGGCGTAAGGTGGATGCTCGACTCAAGGGGTCCTTATATAAAGTCTTTAGTCTCTAAACTATGTGCCACCATACAATTATGTTATTCCCCTAAATGGGCTTTACTAGTGGATCCATCTAGTTCATATTTTTCCCCTCAAGTGGGGTATACGGTTATCTTGGCAAGTAGACCACATCTTATCGAGGAGGTGTCATGCCTTGGATTCCAAGTAGTGGCTCTCTTGGTCTATGTTAGTTAAGTTCTCCTCCCACATATGTATATTATTATTGTGCAAGTTGAATGTTTACATGCATGTTTTATTACAAGCATCGGTCATACATGTCATAGAGTTTATATCAATTGATTATGATTATGCATATTAATTATCATGACTTATGTCTTTATTGCATTGCACCCCGCATACTTAGTACATTCCAAGTACTAATGCATACTCTATGCCTAAATGATATCACCATGTAGGAATTGGAGCTCCTATTGATCATCCTTCTCCACGTGGTTAGTTCAGTTTCTTTGAAGAAAGCTTTTGCTGAGTCCTCAACTCCGAGGACAATATCTACTTTTCATTCATGCTATGTTAAGACTTGCTTATTATGTTTGGATGCTTATAACTTGAGGGTAAGCCCGGAAAGTGTCTTGGCCCCGCTTCATTCCATGTAGAGGTGTCGTTGAATATTATATTATGGTTGTCTATGCTTTTGAGCTTGGCTCTTCTTATGCCACTATTATTATGAAAAATTTTGCTTATTTGCACTTCCCTTTTTAATTATATCACTTGTTGATGTTTATTTTGCTTCCGCGATCAAAGATGTGTGAATGATATGCTAAGAGGCTTGTTTGGGGTTCCTTCGGGTTCCCCATTCGCCGTATCACGTCTAGGCTCTAGGCTTGGATCGTGACATCCGTTCTCAGTATTTCCAATATCTCATATCACCGTTTCCCGCCATAGATGTGTGGCCCGTTCCTTATTTCTTTCAATGTTTCCCACGACGGACGTGTGGCCCGTTCTCTTTTTCTTTTCAATGTTTCATCAGTGGAACTCAGTCAAGATTGCACATCAAGAACATATTCATATGATGCAATAATAGAAGTGCATGCAAGAGCTCACATTACAACATATACATCAATTCAAGTTAAATGTCATAACATGCATGTCATAATGATGACCCGTTCCTAACCTATAATCCATTCTCCAACCCGTAAGTGAGACTCAACACATTGCCTCCAATATTTTCACGAATAAACACAATATGATCCACAATTTCAAATTCCTATATCACAAGGGATTCTCAATACCAAATCACAAGTCAATACATATCAATCTTTGACATTCACTTTCTCATCATAAGGGGAATTCACACTTATATCAAATTCTCACAATTTTACCAGGTCCAACTTGTCCAATCAATAATTACCCAATCATTTCAAGTCATAAACAAAGGAGATATAGTGTTCAAGTAAGCTTAACAAGGTTTAGAAATCCATTTGCCTTAATCAAAAGTCAACTTGAGCTACAACTGGAGCTTTTTCTCCTGCATTTGCACCCGACACGTCATAATCTAGCCAAACACGGATTCACAATCTCAATACGAAGCAAATGACACAAAAATCAAGTAAATCGGACAAAAAAGGATAAAATGTTCAAAAATTTCATGCCAAAAAAAGTGTTTGGAATCTGAAAATTAATACATGAAAACATTACCCAAGATAAAAAGAGTTCAACGGTGAAAACCATTTTAAGTTGAGTTGAAATGAACCCATAATCCTAAGTTTCAATCAAAATTCAAAATTTGAAAAAATACTCAATTTCTCCCATTAAAAGTCTCTAATTTCAAGTTAAAATAAAAAATTAATCAAGAGGAAATGAAGAATTTAGCTGGAAATATATTACCCAATGGTCTTGACTTGAAAAACTTTAAGAATATCTCAAAATCTGAGTTTGGAATATTAAAAATGGTGAAATCCATCACTTTAAAACATAAAAATTGTCTCAGGTATTTAATGCTCCACGAACATGGATTGGTGGTCCACAAATATGGAGGTCAAAGTCCACAGGCCTCAGCCAATGCGGGTCCCTATCCTGCGAACGCGGAGAACAAAGGAGGTTGTACCAGATTTTTCAGAAATTAGCTATTTTTAAAACATGGAACGTACCCCCGGAATTCATGCGGAACCCGATACACACAAACCAAACATGTAATTCTACCAGAAATGATGTTTTGGACTTAACAGAACAATCAGAATTCAATTTTGAGGTCTTCTTGATCTGGAACCCGATAAAATTCATTAAAACTAGTTAAAAACTCAAATACTCAAAATAACCTTGAAAATTCTAAAAATTACAATGAGACCATTTTCTAGCATTAGTTTCACCATTCGGAACCATTGAAATTCTCAAAATTTCGGTTAGAACTTCCGAACTCCGAAAGTTGACAAAATCAAACTATGATCCAAATTCAACTAAAAATCAACACTTTGGATCCAAAATCTTCGTTTAACTCCAAATTCAGTTTTGTAAGTTCTCCTAGATCAAATTCTACATTATGGAATTGATGGAATCGACAAAATTGCATTCTGACATCTGAAACTCAAGATGATCTCAAAAGTCAAAATTTCACTTTTTAAGCTTTTAAAAACTCTTTCTTTAGAAAAAAAGTTCAACTTTTCGCAAGGTTTTCGAAATCCAACTTTTCAACTCATCCAAAAATGACTCAAAGTAACTTTCAGAAAGGGTAAAATGGTAATTTAACTAAAAATACAAAATAACCTTTTGGGTTATTACACTATCCTCCTCAGACTCCATTTGTAAAATTTCACAGAATATATATTATTATTTTAATTGATATAAATCATATTTTGGTACGTAATATAAAAATTCAAATAATATTTAATTGTTACTTAGCTTCGTTAAAGTTGGATGGTTTTATGGGACAACAGAATAGAAAAGTCACTCTTTGTGATAAAATTCTATTTGGATGACAAAAAAAAATTAAGAAATAACTTTTTATGATAAACTTGATTAAAGGACAATCGGTGAACTTATGACTTTTCATCCGTTTAAGTTGGACTTACTTTTGTGATTGACATCATCCTTATTTATTATGACTTTATCTATATCCCTTGTAATTTAATTTCTAAACACCTTAATTTGCATAAGAGCATGCTCAAATTAATTGCTATATTATAATTACAGTAATTGTTTCTATTTATTTAACCAAATATTTTCTCATTAGTCAAATATGACGTCACAATAACATCATGGAGATGCAAGCAGCAGTTATAAGATGTTAGATTTTTTTTTTCATTTGTTTGGTTTAAGATTATATGTTTCTTAATTTAAACATACACAACTTTTTAAAATAAAAATATCAACAAGATGGCAAAAGTAAATAATGCAATTCGGGTAATTATATAGTTAAACTTGACTTTCTTTGGAAAAAGTTTCGTCAATATAATTTTATTTCTAGTTTGAAAGAATTTTTGTATGTCCACCAAGATAACTTGCATGTTGTATGCATTTCTATATTACATGTTTGTAGTGTAAAAAAAGCTCTTGTAACATGCATAATGCACTATAAAAACTTACATTAATAAGATGACAAAAGAAAGTAACATTAATAATATATAGAGATATCATGTATTAGTTTTCTTATTGACATGAATGTATCATTAGCTTCTTGATTTTATTTTGATTTTTAAGGATGGTTATGTAGTACTTCTTTTTCATTTTTTATTTTTTCGATACTCATACAATTAACATATAAAATGTGTACTATAATTGATTTACATAAATAGATATCATTTATTAAATCAAAAGAAGAGTATTACACTTCAGTGGAGCGCAATCAAATCTGTAAGTAACTCCGTGATAAAACAAGTTCATCATGAAGAATTTATCTTATAAAATGAGGATAATTATATATTTAATTAGCATTTGACTGTATAAAAAGAAAATTTGAAAGAAATCTTCATGCTAAATTGCTTCTTCTTCTTTTTTTTTTTTTTTTGAATTCTCCATCATGATTAACTTTGATGCAAAAAATATTAAAAAAAGACTTTTTTGATAAATTTTAAATGATGATCAAACACATCGTGATTTCTAATGGTATGTAGATTTTTGTCAAAGGATGAAAATCGGAACATATGTGTAATGACCCGAATTCCGTGTGACATCGTTGGACCTTGAGAAATCTCTTTTTGGGCAAAGATTTGGACCAAGTGTGTCTCAAGAGAGACCACACGGCCAGCGTGGGGTCACCCGAGCCGTGTGGCCTCAAGTGAGACCACACTTGGCCTCAAATCTTGCATGTTGGCCTTGGGGTGGTGTTGCAAGCTAAGACACACCTCATTGGCACCTCACACGGGCCGTGTGACACTTCACAGGTCGTGTGGAGGAGCCATGGGGTGGCCCAGGCTTGAAAGCCCCATCATTGAGGCTAAGGGAGGCCACACGACTAGTCACATGGGTTGTGTGGTGTGAGACGGGCCGTTTGGCCTTACGTGAAACTCTAGAGTGAAAAATTTTCTAAGTGTTAAATCACTGTCTCGTAACTTTTTCGCAAAATTTTTCTAAGGTTGGGGTGACGGGAGTACCACACGAACTGTGTAGCTTCACACGGCTCGTGAAAGGTGTCTGTTTAGTGGGCTCGTGCGAAAAAATTCTAAGTGTTGGTTCAAGATGAAATTTCTAGAAAATTTTCTATGTATCATTTCATGGGCACTCCACACGGACTGTGGAGTGCCACAAGAGCTGTTTACCCTCCAGCCAAGTGGCTTCTGGTAAATTTCTTTTTTTCGATTCATTAATGGCATTTTCGTAAATTCGGTTATTTCTATTAGTCTTTTGAAAATTCCAATGTTATTCTAAGGTCATCTAAAGACTTAAAACCTACTTCAAACATTCAAAATCACTCTTCATATTTTTAAAACTTCTCAAAAGCTTTCCACTAAGAACACTTGGAAATTTCAACATTGGAGTTGCGAACTCAACTCTGCTTCAATATTCTTTCGGGTTTCTTCATCTTAGTGAAGATATGTGGGTTTTGATCCTTGATTCCTTCCAATAAAGGAGACCCAAACTATTTTGAAGCAATTTTCTATGAAATTAAGCTTACGTTACATGTGATTTTTCATTATTTTGATTTATTAAATGAAATTGATATATGGGTTGTACATATTTGATGATTTTAAGTTACTTTAAGCCCTATTATGATGATTTACATTGAGTTTATGAAATTATAAATACGAATGTCCCTTTTCAAGGTTTGTTTATGCTTGGGTGATTATATTATAATTTTAAATGTGGATTTAATTATGTTTTCACTTGAATTTCATGTTATATTGGTTATTTTGGATTGCATCTTAATTACACATGACTTCCTCATGTCATTCTTAGCGTTTGCATTCATGACACTGAATTTTTATGAAAATTATGAAGTGGGTTAAGCCCAATTATGTATTATGATATGATTTTGATAAGGTATTGGTTATGACAAGAATGTGATCACATACATGTCTATGATTACGGCTCTTGGAGCATTTTGGGTGCCTACACCATTTTGTATATGAATGGGCTATTCCTATGCATGAGTATTATGACTATGAAAGTATGATTTTGACATCTGAGCCTACGTATGAACTACTATGAAAGGTATTCGGCTTTTAAGCCCAATTATGCATTGAAACGTTTTGGAAAGACTTGTATCTTTTTGAAAGCATGTATAATTACGTATATTATAAGTATTCTTGTGGAATCACAAGTTAGCACCGATGGAATGGGGGCGTCAGGGCTATCCCCAAAGGCCATCTCCCTTTCCTTGAACTATGTGCCTAGAATAGGTTTTCTTTCCGAAATGAAAGTCCAGTAAGGAAAGATGTCTCCTAAATGGGGTTGCCCGTAAGGAGATGAAATGATATGATATGATATGTTTCGATATGAAAATCCTATCCGAAATGGGAGGCCCGTAAGAAAGGTTGCTTCATACGAAATGGGAGGCCCGTAAGAAAGGTTGCTTCATATGAAATGGGAGGCCCATAAGGTAAAGCATGGTTTACCCTTGACAAGTAAATCACCTCTTTACCGATGAGGGGTAATCAGCGGGATTCCGAGTAATAGCTCGCTTGGTCTTACTTATGTAGGTTGAAGTCTCATCCCCACTATATATATGAGCATCATTTGCATTTCATGCATCATGAATTTCATAACATCTTGTTATACTATACTTCTTGTTACATATCTCCTCCTATAATATGTACCCTTGTCATCTAACATTGATATGCAGGTTTTAGGTAAGTTCATGCATTGCATCCCGCATACTTAATACATTCAAACGTACTAACGCATACTCTTGCCTACATGATTTCACCATGCAGGGAGCGAGGACTTTGCTTATCCACTGTTTGACGCTTAGCTCAGCTTTCAAGTTTAATTGTAGTGGTGAGATCTATCTTCCAAGGACGATCCACCATCTATCTACCTTTGATACTTTCCTTTCTTTATGTATTGAGGGTGAGCCGGGGAATGTCTTGGCTCCCGACCCATCTATGTAGAGGCATTGTTGGTCACCTTGGAAACCTCCTTACGTTTTATGCTAAGTGTTATGACTTATTTCTATGTTATGGGTTTGTTATCTTTGACTATCGTTATGCGAGTTGGTTATGTGATTTATGGCTTGACTATGTGTTGTGTTGGAAAGATTCCAAGTCCCAAATTGCCCCCATAGAGTGAGTCCTACTTTCCCGCCCTGTAGAACTATATGTTTATTTGTACGCTTCCGAACCGATGAGACGAATTTTGATATCTTGAGGCTTGTTTGAGGATTCTCGAATTTCCATTCGCTGTGTCACATCTAAACCCTCGGTCCGGGTCGTGACAATATGTGAGGCTTAATAATATTTTTATGTTAAAGAGTATTTATGGTATATTCCACTATTTATTATTAATAATAATAAAATCAATCTCGATAAGAAATCTAATACATAGTATCTGTTTATTATTTATAGTATTAATTGTATTAGATTTTGCATATTACAAATTTTCTCCTCAAAGATATTTAGTGTGATAAGATCTTACGGATGGAAATCCTCACCATTTCTCCTCTCCATTTTCCTCAAGTTCTTACTTGAATGAAAGGTGGTTAAATATAAATCATTAAAATTTAATTAATTAAAGTAAAATTTAATCATGATTAAGATAATAGACTTCTCATATTTTTCTTTCAACTATTTTGATAAATCCCATAATTTTCTTAAAACATTGTTTCACATGAATATTTCAAACACTTTCCTTTGCATAGTTAAGTAAACATTTTCTTAACAATATCGACCTTCCAGATAATTCTCTTTTAATTCTTAGTTTTAGTATTTTTTAAATCAAACTTAGGTTTTGTATCTCAAGCAGATTTAGTTTTGTTGCGTACTCATTTTTTTTTTAAAAAAGAATATTTATCTTTAACACTTGATAAGTCAATTTTTTAATTAATGACCAAAGAGGTATTATCAGATAATTTTAATTTATAACCAATTATTTTATATTTTATAATACCATAGGTTGATTCGATTAGTTTTTTCTTCATTTACTCCAATAAACATTACATATTTCTTTTTTTTTTTTTTTCACTTTACATGTTTCTTTTAAAGAAAAAATTGTTCAAATAAAAAAACTAATATGCCTAAGTTGCAAAAAGAGAAAAGCATTTAAAATATTTACTAAAATTATGTAATTTACCGAAACAATTAAAAGAAAAATCTACGAAAAATTTACTATCCAAACCATGATTAAAACTTTACTTTAATTATTAATTAAATCTTAAGCATTCATGTTTAATCATGTTCCACTTGAGAAAAATGAAAAAAGGAGAAATGGGGAGCAGGTTTCATCTGGCAACCCATATATTCTTAAAATCATCATCACATTTGGCTTTAAAATCATCACTTTTACATTTATGTCACACACATTGAATAATGATGGCTTGTTAGTGCATTTTAATATTATAAAATATTAATTTGCCACATTGACCTTGTTTAGTCCGTTTGGAGGACCATTACTCCTCTCTCTTCTAATGTTACTAGATTGGCAATGGCCCATTAGCACGAACCCAACATGATTGATTTCGTTGTCTATTTTTTAATAGTAATAATATAACTACATATAAGAGTATTAACATGACATTTTTAATGTATGTGCGAAAGAGATGAGCTCATAAACCTATAAACAATATTGATGCTTCTATTTCATGATAGATAAAGCCAATACTGATAATATTGAAGTTTACATAAGACAATAATCAATAGTCTTATGTACAATATAGGCATAATTGGATACTTGTACTATGATAAGTGCATAAGATAATTCCACGAGTCGGATCAATAGTGAGCCTGGACCTCTCTTTTATTCATCAATCTCATATTTGTCGGGAGTACCTCATAATGGCCACCTTGAACTTGCTTCAGTTTCTTGTAGAACCTCTTTAATTCTTTACTGAAATGAAGAGCTCGAATAATATTTGACGCAATGCAGACCATGAAATGTCATAACATATCTAACAAAATCGACTATCTTCATACCAATTATAGTTTTTTCTTGTGGAGTTCAATAATTTATCTTATAGGTTGTGAAGATCAATATATGATAGTTTTTCTACTAAAGGTAAAGCAGAGTAGGGCAATGCTAGACATCCAATTTCTGTATTCTTTATCAAAGTCTAAAAAACAATAAGTATGCCGAAATGTGAATACAAAAGTGACATGCTATAAATAAAAGTCGATACTTTCTCGCCTTGTAACCTAGAAGGCGGTCACTTTGCAGGATTTGCTTGTATCACCTCAGGAAATGCTTTAACTGAAAAACAAAAAAAGTGGTACAACCAAATGCAGTAAAACTCCTGCTATACCCAAGGTTCGGGGAAGCGTCCGACAAAACATAACACAACCAAAAATAGCTTGAAACACAAATGGAAAAATCAAACAAAACAAGAGGATTTTACCTTTGGTAAGGAACAATTAATCACTAAATTGTCCTGGAAGTACTACAGAATCAAAGGTGCACATTTAGTACAATATAAGCTGAGAATAATACCACTGAATAACAATAGTAAACGAAGGAAGAAGAGATGGAAGCACGGAGAAATTGAAAAATGCACAGAGAAATTGGAAAATTTACCCAAATAAATCTTAAGAATTGTAACTGAAGGAAAGAGAATTGCACAAAGTTGGCCAAACATTTTTCAACGTTAGGGTAGTGCCTCCATATGATCAGGCGAAAGAGGCCTGCCCATAAATATTTCATCCATGAGATGGTCTGCACTCCAAAGATCAAAACGTATTCATAATCGTTAACACTTAAGTCGTAGTTTTGGAGCTCTTTACCAAAGTGTGATGACTTGAAAAGATATGCTTTTTTTCAAGATTGAAGTAGTTTGCAAACCCAAAATTAGCAATTTTAGCCTCTCATATTCGTCAATCAACAAAGTAGATCCCTTAATATCTCGGTGCAAAGTAGCCCTCTTGTGAAAATGTTGTAGTCGTGCAAGCAATTGTAATTACTACAAAATCTCATGCCTAGTTTTACATCTAATATTTCTAATGCCTTGTTATCACAAAACTTTTGCATCTACCAAATCTAAGCTAGTGTCTAGTGAAGCTATAGCTTCCAATCTCCAAATGAGCAGAATGATAGTCACTCCAATAGATTTAGGAGTCTCTCATCGAACATATGAAGATGCATAAAATTTTACCACATGATCTTTCACAAAATTATTTTAATCACATCTAAAAGTAGCTTGAATAACCATTTAAACCATGAGGTAATTAGAAATCTGGAAATAATTTGATGACAATCAAGTTATTAATAAACTTAAACACATCCCCCATAAGAAATGGACTTTCTCGAGAGCATCTTCTTAACTCAGTCCATTAGGTGAAGTGTTATAGTATAGTAACCCTCTTTAGAGTCATATAAAAAGGTCGAGAATATTGATCAAGAAGGATCAAATATGTACTTCGTTTTTAAGTGAAAAAATCTAGCATACCATGGCTGCAAGCTAGTGGCTTGCCAATCGTTCTGGTTACCTCGACAAGATATATGTGCATGCGTGAAGTCTTGCTACTCTCCAAGCAGCTTCCCTAAGCAGATCTGCCACAAAATCTGTCATATCTATGCCTCTAGTTATCATGAGTCATATAATCTTGTTGTGCTAATTTTTTCTACACAACTTGATTTATGTAAATTCTAGATGAATACTTATCTACACATTTGTTGTTTATTTTTCCACAAAAACCTTTCAATATCAGATATGATTACAGTGGCCGTTCTCAAGAAAATCCCGAAACTGATGAATGTTCCTGGACTAACCAGAGAAAATGTCGCTAGCCACCTTCAGGTAATTTAAGACTTTTACTTCTTACCGTTCACTTGAAAGTTGAAACTGCTCTTCTGCGCACTCTTCTTTTAGTAATTTTTTATGTACATGTCATTTGTATTGCTCTTCAATAGCAACCCCTCCATGGTTGAACTTATCTTTCTTCTGAAATCCTACACGCCAAATTAAGGTCTCATGTTATAACTAATAATACAACTAAATAGTAATCATTAAAAAGATGTATAACATGAACTGTAACTTTGTATACATAGACATAATGATCAATATATTTCTTTAATTCATGTACAGAAAAGTTTTCTGCTAAAGCAAAAAACCTATTACAAATATAGAAGGGTAATCAAGAAACCATATTCAAAATCACTACACCTTAAATATCAAGATTCATATATGAACAAAAACATAGCCATCAAGATACTCTATTTTGCAGAGTAATAGCCCACTTGTTTCTCGAGAAGAGATGGGAAACATGCTCAATATCATTTGATTGAATAGTTGACCCAGCCC
>JAPFFP010023929.1:0-16223 GCA_026153255.1 Solanum medicagineum
ACCACGCATAATATGGATAGAACGAGCATAGTTATAAGTGGGTTCTCCCGAGCCTTATCGGCAACGGGTGCCGGTCCACCCTACGGGGATTTGGGGCGTGACACTCTCACTCACTCAAAAGGCATTTAGGATTCAGGGATTGTGGAAGCATTCTCACTCTCACAAATGAAATTAATGCAAAATGACTAACACCATAGGCTTTCCCCTATACTCAATTCCCAGATTGGTGACAAAGTGGATTTGGATCATTTTAGGACTTAATGGCTTATAACATAGGCTCATGGGGCTTTTGTATGGTATTTTAGGCAAGTAGTGACTAAAAGCATGTTTCACCAACACTTTTACCTTCATAACCCAAACATTTTCACTAAATACACCTTTATTCTCCTATTTCAAGCTTCCCAGGGTGCTTTCATTCTCTTTTTTAGCCGTGCCTTATTTTTGAACTCATTTTTGCTATTTCCTTCAATTCAAGGCATTTTTCTTTTCTTTTTCCTCCTCGGGCGCATGATTTTTCATTTTTTTTCCTTATTTCCCAACTAACCACCTCATTGTTATTACTTTACCACAATAAGTGGCACTCTCAACTTAGACTTTTAGCTTAAGGTGAAGTACACAACATCTAATCACCAAACCAGGGCCACAATTTGTAGCCACCCTCAACTTAGGCTTTTAGCCTTAATCAAGGTTCACATGTTCAAGGATAGACCAGGGCTATATTAAGGTATTTCATCAAACAAGGTTAAGTTAGCAAGGTGTCAATAAAGAAGGCGTACATGAGAAGGTCAAACATTTGGAACAAAGGGTTCACTAACACACTTGGTAGGTCATTTAAGCAAAAGTGTGCTCACTAATAGAACAAAGGCCTAAGATCCCTTCCAAATCAACCACATCACCAAACCAATCTTAGAGTAATAAGGCAAGTTCTGAGTCCATACATGACATATGAATGTAGCAAAATAAGCTCACAACACACATGGCATTGCACACACGATCAATTATAGACTCACAGGTCATGCTTCTAGCCTCAATTTACATTCAGATTATCAGAATAAACATCACCAAATAATCACCGTGCATGGGTTGCATCAATAACCGACAATCTCAAAAATTTTGAAGGTACCCAACCTTTCAAATAATTTAAAAAGCATTTAAAGACTATGTATACGTCAAAAGACCATACTACTATGTTTTTACACATTATCTACACTACCTAAAATGTCGGTTCAACATAAAATTAAAAATTCATAAGGGAAAAGAATCACGACAAGAAAAGCTTAGGGAAGAAAAATAGAAGAAGTTATGGACTTGAGGCTACTCAGACTTCACCTTATTCCATAACTTCCCATACCCCACCAAAATAGAATACTTTGTCCTCAAAGTAAAGACAAGAACTAAAACCAAGTAACGAAAACATACATATACATACATACATGAAAAAACAATAGTATAAAACTAAACATCCAAAACCATAAGTAAGGACAATATTCAACATAAAACATTTAAACATATCCAAAAATCAATTTAGTAAAAGTATTGTCTAATAGAGAGAACGAAGTATCCATAGATAAATAATAAGGGCTGGGGTCAAAAAGATCAAAGAAAAAGTCATTGTGCATCAAGCACCGACATCTGTCTGGTCAGCAGGGTCTTGGGTCACGATCTCCTCCTCAGTAGGCTGGGTTGCAGTTGTATGTGAGCTACCCTCTCCATGTGAAGTCTTCTGCTCCCTGTATCTCTGTATAGCCGCCAACAGGATCGACTCCTGCACCACCTCCTCTGGTATCGGCTCCTCCATCGGGGCTGCTGAGTCATCATGTCTGGGCCTCTCTGGCTCATCTTGGGTCATCATGCTCGAGTGGCCTCTTCCCACGGGCATGCGGGCGATCAACTAACCAATCAAACACCTCATCACCCACCGGTGCCACCTCCGGGACTACAATTGTGGCTGCTAACATTTGCAATAAGTCAGCCTTAGATTTGGCTAACTCATGTGTCACCGCACTCATGTCAGCAGGCCGAGCACCCTCAAGCCTCTGTTGGACTCTCCCATTGAAAGCATCTACTCGGGCATCCACCGCTCTAACTCTCTCATAAACTAACTCCCGAACGAATGCCTTTATCCTCTCCTCTAAGCCCCATACAGTCTGGCTGACCCAAGGTCTGACCTGTGCTGCTAAGGCCTGTAGCCTGGACTCCGCTGTAGCCACCCTCTACACCAGTACTTGAAAAGCAATAGCAGAAATAAGAGAATCAACCTGTAATGTGGATATTGCTGGTGATAGGGTATTGGAGTATGGCGTAGACTCAATCTCAACAGCCGGCGTAGGCTCTGCAGTGGTTGGAGTATTATTGGTGGTATCTTGAATCGGAGGCTTAACATGGAATAGATCTGGGATGACCAGAGGAGCTGTACATGGTAGGGCCACGGGTTCTCATCGACCTTTATCAGGCTGGGATCCATAGTGCGTGTGGCCTCGATATGTTGGTCCGGGTGGGGGTCTATAGGAACACCTGCTGCACTGCATAATCGGTGGCTCAAATAGGGAATCGCAGTGTGGTATTTGTCCGGAAGGTGAACTCGTGGATCTGCTCGGACATAATCTGAGCCCAATCTATCTCATAACCAGCTAGAAAGCTGGCTAATAACACAGCTTGCTCCAATGTAATCATATTGTCTGTGAAAGTAGGCTAGATACGCCAACAAATAATGGACCACTAAAACTTGGCCCGGAAAGAGAGGTGGGCTTTCACTACCGGATCTGCATGGTTTGTAACCCACGTCGACTCAAACCCTCCTCACATATCTTTCTGGCTATCTACTGTAGCAGCTCGGTCTTGGCCCCAACATCTTTCTCACTCACCGCTCTCCTTATTTTGTCAATACGACCATTGTACTCTGCGGTGGACTGAGGTACTCTATAGGTGGGCCCCAACTGAATCCTGTCAGATAATATCCTTCGAAATTGGAACTCTCGACCCCGGACTAGCACCACTCATAATCTAGGCTACTCGATTGGCTTCTTGTTCTTTGGTAGTCCTCGACGAAGTGTAGCATAATAAGTGGCATAAAACTCACTGACCTAGTAAGGGGCATACTTGCCTAGCTACTGTGTAGTCCATCATAGTTCGTGTCTGTCTATCTCTGCATCCAACCCTGGCACCCTATCCAACCAAGAGTCGTTTAGCCTAGAATCCTCATGGAATTGTCAAACTAGTTTGCCCTGACCCTTTGGCTCTAGCCCCTGGTCATATATCACCTTCATTCCTGCAACGCACCATCTGCGGTCGGCTGGGGGCTGTGATTGGACTTCTTCTCACTGGGTCTGTGAGGTACTCTCAGGCTCAGACTCTGACCCTGAATGTGTAGGGGTCATAAGTGCTGAGTTACTCCCAGACCCGTCTCCATCACCCTCTTGTTCCCCCTCTTCAGACTGGGAGGAACTGTTGACTTCCATGGGTGCCTGAGCTATATGTGCCTAGGTCTGAGGTACAGTTGCTTCTGGATCTATTCTGACCCTGTGCACTTCTACAGAGCCCTCAGATCTCTCAGTATAGGAGGACTCATCAACCAACCTCCGTTGGAATGTTTGGATTGCTCATTTATCCTTTAGAGGCATGATATCTTTAAACCAACCACACAATACATGTGAGTGTCAAGATGTTTGATCAACAAATTACATAACCAGGAACAAAATACAAACACTTAAACACTTAAATCAAAAGAAAAACTTCACTGATACAATTGCAGGTCTGCAGTTATGAGATACAAGTACGACTCTCGCAGTGCTAAGGTGCTTGAAAGAAATATCATTCTATTCATAGATACGAGCCATAGGTACGACTCTAGCATGACCTACAAGTCGTAGTCTGGGCTGGTAGTAGGGAACATAGCACAAATTACAATTAGCCAGCTGCTACGAGTCCCTTACTACGAGTCGTAGAAGATACTAAGAGTCGTAGATGAGTCTCTTATGGTAAGGGTTAAGGGATCACAGGTGACAGTTGCCTCCTACGAGGGGCCACTACGACTCGTAGAGTGACCCTACGAGTCATAGTGGGTACTTGTAGCAGAAAACAGATGGCATCTGTGATGCCTACAACCTTTCCACAAGAACCATGAGGATCAAAACAATAATTAAACAGCATCGAAGCAAACTTTATAACACCCATGCAGATACACACATAATCTCAACATTCAATCATGTCAACTCCAAACAACAACTACCCCCACAAAGACAAAACAAATACCCACAAATCCAAGTCAATCCCTTAGTGCATCTAAGTAAAACCAAAGGCAACGTACCTCAAAATTCATACTTGTTATCAACACAACAATCTATTGAGATGCGAGTGAAATTCAAACACTTTTAAGTAAGCCTAACAAGATGCGGCATATTAAAACACCTCCCACAATTTCCAACATTCCATTTTTTAGAATAATTTGCCTAATGTTCAGACAACGCTTAAGCACTACTTTTACAGGGCCAGTGTTCTCACAGCTATAATCACCCACACAAGAATTCCGAACAAGGGTCAATTCATAGCAACACTTTCAAAACACTCAAACCCTAGTTTTTATGTCTAGACCAAAGTATCACCACATGGTTATGAATCTTCAGGATTAAACCAGATACACCTTTATCTAAAGACTGAAACTCACCACAGTAGTGTATTGAAATTAACTACGAAGCTTACCAAATGGTGGAAGAGTTAAACCAATGCAAAATGGATATAAAAATGCACCAAAACCCTAGAGAATGGTATCCTCGTCGGAGTACTCGCTGAAAAATGATGTGCCTAGTTGGGATTTAAAGAGGGGAAAGGATTTGGAGATTTCTGGTTGCTTAGGGCTTGTGGGAATGATTTTATTTTGACCCCTTTTATACTAAACTGGGTCAAAATTTTAAAAAGCTATAGATCGAGGCTACGAGACCCCGACTCATAGGTCTCGGTCACATAGTAGACCCAACACTTAGAAAAATTTAAAATGCATACTTGGGCACTATGAACCCTACGTACGACTCGTAGGAGACCGTACGAATTGTAGGGTTGGCTTGTAGTGTTTGTGCCAACTTTTGATACTCACTTTTTCCCTCTATGAGGCATGACTACGAGTCGTAGTGGTGACTACGACTCATAGGTCTGCTGGTAGAGGTTGCTCCAAGTGCCATTTTCTAACATCTTCAGTTCTTTAATTTCCACCTGCAGACCAAATATTAAAACACACCAATCTTCAAACTCTTACAGCTGCATCAATGTCTTTCAACTGAAAACAAACACTCATCTTACTACCTAAGAATTTCAATAACCAAACACACTCAAAACAAACCAACAATTATCAAAGATGCTTGGGTTGCCTCCTAAGAAGCGCCTTCTTTATCGTCGTGGCTCGACTTTGTCATCATCCTTTATCAACAGTCATCAAGGGTCTACACCTTACTCTTCAACTCATCTAGATGTTCTATTAACTGGCGGATGTCGAACACTACCTCTGCATCATTGACCCTAAGCCGAAGTTGACCCGAATCCATATCCACAAGAGTTTTCCCAGTGGCCAGAAATGGTCTTCCCAAAATGATAGGCACCTCGAAATCAACCTCACAATCAAGGATCATAAAATTTGTGGGAAATATGAATTTATCAACCTTAACAAGCACATTTAGAAGTATTCCCTCCAGCTTTTTGATGGTTCAATCCACCATGAGCAACCGCATTCTCGTAGGGGTAGGAGTGCCAAGCCCAAGCTTTTTGAATACGGTAAGAGGCATTAGATTGATGCTTGCTCCTAAGTTGCACAATGCTCTTGAGAATTCCACATCATCAATGGTGCAAGGGATGGTGAATGCACCGGTGTCTTCTCGTTTTTGAACAAGGCATTTGGTTATGATCGCGCTACATTGTTGGAGCTTTTGTGAAAGCTCTTGGCTCAAATTGCATTTTTTGCTACCAAATCCTTCATATACTTGGCATACCCAGGCATCTTCTCCAAAGCTTCTAGAAGGGGAATGCTCATAGATAGTTGCTTCAACATTGAAAGGAAGTGTTTGAATTTGCCCTCCTCTTCTTTTTTCTTAAGCCTCTGAGGGAAACGAGGGGGAGGCTTTGGAATTGACTTCAATTTTTTGTGCTCCCTTACCTCTTCTCTTTGCATCCCAACAATCTCCGGACCTTCTCCCTCAACCACAACTTCACCACCAAGACCTTCTCATCAACTTTTTACAATCACTGGCATAGGGGGATCAATGGTGCCTTTGCCACTCCGAGTCATGACTTCCATGTAATGCCCTTCATTTTTAGGATTTTGAACGTGCCCTTTTGGCATTGGTTCAATTGCGAAGAAACTTGCACAAGTTGTTGCCTAGTTGCTTAATTTCCATCGAGTGAGACTTTTTTTTTTGGTTAATACTTGAAATGTCTGCTTTCATTCCCTTCAAGGTCTCATCTTGGTGATTGACTCTCTTCAACAACTTGTCAAACATCTCTTCAAGCCTAGAAGTGGTTGGCACAACATCACAGTTGTGGGTTGGCACATAAGGACCATTCCTATAACCATCTCTTCTACCTCATTCGGCATCCGACACCCTCTCTCTTTCATAGTTACCACCTCAGTTATCTCTATAAGCATCATCACAGTTGTAGTTCCGATCTTGGTTCCCAGAACCTTGCCTCCACTAGTCCGAGTTGGACCCTTGGGGCTTATTGCGGAAACCCGCTGCTTGATTACTCACAAGACAAGCATCTTCATCAAAGAATGGATCTTCATAGATGGGAGACTTAGGAGGTTGGTGAGTGACCACTTTGACACTTGCTTGGTTTGCTTCAGAACCAAGTCCGTACTTGCGCGAAGTTGAGCAAGTTGCACCATGATCTCTTCATTGACCTTTGCTTGCTCATTGTTGGTGTTGACCGCACAAGTAGCCTTTATTACACCTCGCTCTCGTTAACTCCATACTCTATTGGTTTTAACCACTTGCTCCATCCTTGCGAATATCAATGCAAAAGGTTGGTCAAGATACATGCCTCCCATGAACACAAGCTTGACTCTTCTCGTCAAGTGCCCGATAGAAAATCTCAACCAAGGCATCATCTACAATCTTGTGATCAAGGACCATCCTCAAGCATTTGGTAAATCTCTCCCATAGTACTACTAGAGTCACCCGACAGTTGCTCAAAATTATTTATTTGATCTTTTGGCTTTAGCTTCTTTGAACTTGGGAAATATCTTTCAAGAAACACTCTCTGAAGCTCTGCCAAACTTGTTATTGTACCCGGAGAATCTCAAACAACTACAGTGCTGCATTCCCAATTAGTGACAATGGAAACACCCACAAACCAATGACATCAAAAGAAAGATTTTATGTCCCCATGACACTCTTGTAGACAAAAACCAAATTATGGAGATGACGATGAGGATCCTCTGAAGGTAACCCTATGAATAACCCACGGTTTTGGAGCATTTAAAGCAACCCACTCGACACCGAGAATTTAGCATCTGCCTGTAAAGGAGGTAGTACTATAGCACCCGTAACATCCATGGCCATAGAGTTCAAAAGATACTAATGCCATCCATAAGGGTTTTCGTTGAAGTCCCTAAGTTGTGGCCTGTTATCCCTTGGTGGTGGATTCTCCTCTCTTCCCATACCATCATTCATATTCATTTCTTCCTCAACTGTGATATCCTCATTCACTTAAGACATTCTTCTAAAGAGTCGGTGGATCTCTAAATTGATCGGAGCTAAGGGATTGCCTTGGTTCTTTGTGCTGGGAATACAACCTAGCACAACCTGCAATTAAAATCAAACAATAAAAACAAAAATAAAAGTAAAATACAAGAGAGTCTAGAATTAATACTTAAACTAACTAATAATGAAATAAAGTCAAAACCTGGCCGTATTCCCCAACAACGGCACCATAATTTTTGATTGTGATGTTTACACACCAATAAGAAAGAGATCACTGTCAGTAATTAATCTAACCAAAGGTTAGGGTCGAACCCACTAGGGAATACAGGGTTTGACTACAAGAATTCTCTATCAATCATTCCGAGTATCTATTACTAGAATGTCTAAATAGGGGGGATTGTGATTCACGAACAAAAACAAAATTAAACACTATACTACAACACGAGAAAACACTCAATTTTGGGGACAACTTGGGAATTATGTTCCCCATGGTTCTTTGACTCGATACCTTAGACAACATAACTACAACTGAAAATTCACATGCAAGACGATAACTTAGGTTTTTCCAGCCCTCTTGTGAAGGTGAAGGTCGACTTTCACCATGATGCATGGTCGGCAACCATGGTGTGCCAACTAACCATTACCTATTGTCCCAGTCAACCTCCCCCTGGTCAGGTTTGGTTGGTTAGACAAGAACACGTCAATTGAATCCTGTCATCTACTTCCTTTTTCCTATTTGTCACTATCTTGGTTGGGATCGTGATAGTAGGCGGGGTTTGGTGTTGCCCACCACCAAACAACAATCAAAATAAAAGGAAATAAACAATACATGCAAAACCCCAATTATAGAAATGTAATAAATCTAAGTCATCTCAAGTCAACTATCCATAGTTCCCACAACCCAAAGTTGTGGGTGCTTAGCTACTCATGGCTAAAGCAAAACCAACAAAGATGCAAAGATAAGACATAGTTGAGAGTTTTACCCAAAGCAATGAGGAATGATTGCACCACTAGTTGCAAACCACAAGCTTAATGTATTGAGATTGAATACAATATGAGATTTGCACTCCCCAAAAGTTGGTTTTCTAAGAGAAAATAAAAATCTAAGTTAAAATCCTAAAAATATTCTTCAGATATATTCAAAGATGAATTTCAATATTTGCAATATCCTTTTTTTTTCTAAAAATCCTAACTTAAAGTATTTATAGTGTTTACAAAATAACCTTAAAAATTACATAAAAAAGACAGCTGGTAGCTGGTATGCCTCACAGTTACGACTCGTAGGGTCACCTACGAGTCGTAATTGGGTTGTCGTAATAGGTTCTTTGCATTTTGGACTCAGCTAGTACGAGTCATTTCTTGGGCTATGACTCATATGTTCCTCTCGTAGTCTAGGCCTCCAATTTTTGGTCCAAAGTTTTGGCTCTCTGTTCCTACTACGAGTCCACCTATACGAGTCGTATCAAGACCTATGACTCGCAGGATGGCCTTGTAAGGCTGACCTCCACTTAGTAGATTTCTGATTTTTGGTCTTTGTTTCTTGCTACGAGATCACCCTATGACTCGTAGCTTGGGCTACGACTCGTAGTTGGGCTCGTATGTCCTGGGCTTCAGCAAAATCTGCAATTTTCCTCCAAAATCATGCCACCTACCTTGTTTGCAATAACAACATAAAAAACACATAAAAACCATAAAAGGTCGCATTAAGAACTCAAAAAATTCCTTATTTTAGGCATCTAATATGCTGTATTTTGACAGCGCATCACATGGTAATGTCATGTAGGCATAAAGTATGCGTTAGTATGTTTGAATGTACTAAATATGTAGGATGCAATGCAACCTGAGATAGGCAACATAATCAAAATGCATATTTAGGCAATAAATGAGCATATAGCAATATGACATGCATGAATGATGCTTATAGTAAAAAATTCTTACATAAAATATATTACATGTGTAGGAAGAGACCATCATTAGTAACCAAGGCCTACCACCTCCTTTGCGAGGCGATTGAGGTACAACCCCCCAATGTTGTTGCATGGGCCTACCACCCCCGAGTGAGCCGGATGAGGTACAAACCCCTCAACATGATTGCACGGGCCTACTACCTCCCAAGCGAGGCAATTGAGGTACAAACCCCCCAACATGGTTGCACGGGCCTACTACCTCCCTAGCGAGGCAATTGAGGTACAAATACCCCAAAATGGTTGCACGGGCCTACTACCTCCCAAGTAAGGTAATTGAGGTACATACCCCCCAATATGGTAGTTCAGGCCTACTACGTCCCGAACGAGGCAATTGATCAACTTCTAACTCTATAGATGCCATTCAGGAAAATCAACACATATATACATCTCTTTCATCATCATAAAGTCACTTAACTCATATACCATGCATTAGGCCTTTAACAACTCAAGAAACATTAATCGGACATTTTATCAAACACTTGGTAGGTGTGCAATGCTAGTGTAAAACCATGCAATTCAAGAGTGAAATCATGCAAGTAACTTCAATGTAAAACCACCCACCAAGACTTGGTAATATCCTCATGAAATATACATCAAAACCCTTCATCAAATCTCAAGGTAGATCAAATATTCATAGTTCAAAACATTCTTAAACAGTCACACTTTTACAAAACCCCAGCATAGTTCATAGTCAAATTCATAGTAAGTGAGATCCATAAGTAAATCAACTTAGAAACATGAGTTTTAGGTAAAAAGTAAGCTTGGGCACCATGGGTGAAAGGACCCAATGGTTGAAACCCACGTACCTTAGCTTTGGAGAATTTTCTTGATGAAGATTTGAATAGAGACTTGAAGCTTGAGTGAAATCCTTAAGATTCGAAATGAGTTTGGAACCCTTGATTTTGAGTAAAATAATTGTCTAAATGTTTAGGAGAGTATTGAGGAATGTCTTATATGATGTGAAGGTGAAATATTACTAACTATAGGTATTTTTACGCATGGGAAGACTTGGGATCAAGACCCAAAAGCCTTGGTCCAAAATGGAAAAACTGGCAACAAAATAACATAGGTCTGCATCTGGTCCGCAACACAGACCCAATGTGGAGGACATTTTTACATAGGTTCGCGATGGCTGCGCAACGTGGTACCGTCGTGGATCAATTTTGGAAATTAATTTTTGGGGAAATTGAAATTTTGATACTGTTGCTCTAAAATTGAGGTTAGACCCATTCCCTACTCAATTTTGCCTCTTGATATAGAATATGAAGTCAGATTCTCAATATCACACATGGATTTGACATGTATGAAAATGACGATTCTGGGCACTTCTGAGGCATGTTTTCGGTCACTTTTTGGGGTCGTTTCTGAGATATCGTTCATCCCAGATATAATCTTTGCATCATGAGCCAGTTGCTTCCTCTACTGATAGTTAGCATCTAGGGGGAAAACCCCACTTACCAAGTAGTTGACAATATTAGTATACCACGACAGCTTCTCTACTTCTAATGTCAAGAGTTGCTCATCCGGTAATTCCTCCTTAATCTGCTTTTGCTCATCTATTTGAGCATAATTCTCCAATTGAGATAGTGATCAACGATCTAATTAGCACACCACTTTCAATCCTCGATCTCGATATTAAACTCTTGTAGCAAAAGGATCCATTTGATCAACTGGGGTTTGGCATCTTTCTTGTTGAACAAGCACTTCATTGCTGCATGATCAGTGAACACTATGACTTTTGTGCCCACTAAATTGGATCGGAGCTTGTCAAAAGCATACACAAGTGCCAATATTTCCTTCTGGTAACTGTGTGATTGCACTGTGTTGAATCTAGGGTCTTACTAGAATAGTATATGGATTGAAACACCTTGTCCTTATGTTGTCCCAATACCGCTCCCATAGCAATGTCACTCGCATCACACATCTGTTCAAAAGAAAGCTCCCAATTTGGGGCTATCAAGATGTGTGCTTCTGCTAGCCGCTTCTTCAGCGTCTCAAAGGCCGACAAACATGTAGCATCAAAGTTAAACTGTATCTCTTTCTCTAGTGGGGCACACAGTACCTTTGAAATCATTGAGAAGTCCTTGATGAATCTGCGATAGGACCCTAACATGCCAAAGAAAGGTGCAAACTCCTTTGACCAACCAAATGGAGGTAGCTTTTAATCACCTTAATCTTTTCTATATCCACCTCCAAACTACGCTTGGATACCTTATGCCCCAAGACTATCCCTTCCTTTACTAGAAAATGGCATTTTTCCCAATTTAGGACAAGGTTATCTTCTCACAGTGAGCTAGAACTTTGTCCAGATTATACAAACATACCTCAAATAACTCCTCAAATCCTAAGAAATCATCCACAAAGACTACCATGAAATCCTCTACCATGTCATGGAATATGGCCATCATGTACTTTTGAAATATGGTGGGTGCATTGCACAAACCAAAGGGCAAGCCCCTGAATGCATATGTCCCATAATGATAGGTAAATGTGGTCTTCTCTTGGTCCTCAGGTGCTATTGTGATCTGATTATACCCTGAGTACCCATCCATAAAACAATAGTACTCCTGTTCTGTAGGCCTGTCCAGCATCTGATCAACGAAAGGGATTAGATAATGGTCTTTCCTGGTTGCCTCATTCATCTTTCTCTAGTCCATGTATACTCACCACCCTGTCACTATTTTGTTTGGGATGCACTCATTCTTATCATTTGTGACAACTGTCATCCCCCCTTTTTGGAGACACATTGTATTGGGCTCATCCACTTGCTATCTGAGATGTGAAATATGATACCCGCATCTAGCCATTTTATCACCTCTTTCTTTACCACTTCTTTCATGATTGGATTCAACCACCATTTTTGCTGGGCCACTAGCTTGTGGGCCTCCTCCATGAAGATCCTGTGCATACATAAGGCTGGGTTAATCCCATGGATATATGATATTTACCAACCAGTAGCTCATTTTCATTTTTTTTAGCATTGCCACAGTTGCATCCACCTGGGCTGCAGTCAACGAAGCATACAAGATTATCAATAAAGTGTTGTTTTCACCAGGAAAAACATACTTGAGATGTGATGGCAACAACTTCAACTCTAGCTGAGGAGCTTCTTCGACTGAAGGGTTGGGTGGAGATCCAAATACACTGTTTAGGGGCTTAGCTACTTTCTTTAGCATGCTTCCATTATGATTATTCAACACACTCCCAATTTCTCTTGCTTCTAAGTCATCCAATAGCCCTTGATTTAACAATACCCTGGCTAGAGGATCCTTGATCTCAACCTGGCTTACTGTAACCTCTGTATCTAACATTATGATGGCTACCAAGTCCTCATATACAATAGGTAACTTCAAAGCTTTGTATACATCAATAAGTTCCACCTTATCATGGGCTCTCATGGTCAGTCGCCCTGCTGTAACATCTATTAGTGCCCCTTCTGTTGCTAGTAATAGGTGTCCCAGAATGAATGGAACCTCTGGATTAGGCTCAAGGTCCAAGATAACAAAGTCCACAGGGAAGATGAGGGATCCTACTTGGACTAAGACATCCTTTATAATACCATCCGGCCTTGCCACCAAACAATCAGCTAATTGTAACAAGATAGTGGTGGGCTTAGGATTTCCAAGTCCCAACTTAAAGAACATAGATCTGGACATGAGATTGATACTCGCACCCAGATCACATAGCCCCCTAGCGTTCAAGTAATTCCTAATTGCCACTTGTACAGTGAAACTCCACGGATCCTTTATCATGGTTGGCTACTTAACTTTGTTTAAGATCCTGGAGTTGTACTCTACAGTGAGTGCCACAGTCTCAAACTCAGCCAACTTGTTCTTACTTGCCACAATGTCCTTCACATACTTGGCATACTTCGAGATCCCTCATAAAACATCAATAAGATGTAAGTTCATCTGTACCTATTTTAGGAGCACGATGAACTTCTTGAAGCACTTATCCTCCTTTTTCTTTTTCAAATTTTGAGGAAAGGGAGGAGGAGGCTTGGGTGTAGGGGCCGCTGCATCATTAGGTAGCCTGGGATTGCTAGCCTCACTACTCTTGTAAGTGCTTATGTCAATCCTATCCTTCTATTTTGGGACTAATTCTGCCAATGGTCTTCCACTTATGGTACTAACAACATTCACTTACTTTGGATTAGGGTCTATGTTCCTAGGCTAGCCACCTTGAGGTCTAACATTAACTGAGCTTGCTGATTTCCCTAGCTGCATCTCAAGATTTTGCAGGCTTTGCTTATTCTGACGAATTTCATCATCCTACCTTTGCTAAGTCACCAGAATCTGTCTCAGCACCTCATTATCACTCACATTTCCTAAATTAGCTTGTTTTACGGGCTACTGTATCTGTTGATTATAGAAGGGATTGCCACCTTATGGCCTATAATGAGGAGGCCCCTGACTTTGCTGATTTCAAACCCTAGAAAAGTTTGGGTAGTTTCTCCGGTTTGGGTTATAGGTGTTCCCAAAACCTTGGTGCCCACTTCTGTTGGCATTGCCCACAAAGTTCATAGCCTCTAGATTTGCTCAGCAAAATCTTGCAGTGTGATCTCCTCGTCCACACACATTGCACCAATTATTTTGCTATTGCTGGACCATATTCACCAGAGCTGGTTGTTAGCCCAAAGACAGTTGTTGAAGTATGTCGTCAGCATGTTTTACATTACTAACACTTTTGCTTGCAAGGCAGTCATCGCATCTACCTCCAATATGCCTGCCTACTTCTAAATTACTGGTCTGCTGGATCCTCCATTCCACTCAGGATTTCCTTACACAATTCGATTCAGAAAAGCATACAACTCTACGTATGTCTTCTCCAGTGCCTATCCACCTTCAGCAAAATCAAGAAGAATCTTGGTGTTGGGTTCTAAACCTTCAATGAAGGTATGAACCAACACCTCATTAGCCTGACAATAATAGGAACAATTTATGAGGAGAGTTTAAAACCTGCCCCCAAGCATTGTATAAATTTTCCCTAATTCCTTGCCTAAAGCTCAAGATCTCACTCATGATCTTAACTATTTGACAGATGAGAAGAATCTTGTTAAGAACTTTCTAGCCAACTTATCCCATAAAGTGATTGAGTTGGGTGGCTCAATTTGTAGCCACCTTTGTGCTTCCCCCAATAGTGACAAGGGAAACAAGGTCATCCTCACATAGACTTTATTCACCCCTATGGGGATGAAAGTATTAGCAATCTCCAAGAAGTTCTAAAGATGAACCTGAGGGTCTTCATATGGAAACCTAGTACTGGTGGAGTGTAGCAACTGAACCATGTTTTGTTTGAGCTCCCAATGGCCATTGGGTTCTGGTTTCTGAAAGCAGCTAGTGACATTTGTGGTGTGTGGGATTGCCATATCTTTGACTGGTCTAGGTGCTGCTGCTGGTGCAGGATTCTGTTAAGTTAGCTCTTCTCCAACAGGCTCGAGCTCTTCTTTATTGTCCTTTTGGTCTTCCTATTCAATGAGTTCAATTGGCGGAATCGGGTACAAGACACATGCCCTCCTTTTTGATTGGCGAAAGCAAGAGTCTGGTTTCTCTAGTGTAAGAACTGAATACCTGCAAAATAACATGACTAAAAATCTCATATCTCGCTTTTGCCTTTGCGTCTTCAAAGTCCGTGATGCGGACTGGGCTATGTTGAATGTATTTCTAAATTTAATGCTGCCTGGGCAAATTTTTCCTTTTCCTTTTACATGTATGTGACACAGACATTGAGCTTTTTCCTGCTTCATGCCTTTTTCTCCAAGATTTCAGCTTTCACAACTTTTTCCCAATGTCTGCGACGTGCACTTTTGCATTTCTGCTGAGTTGGCTGACCTCTTCACTTAGTTCTATAGTTGTGTTCATCCTTAAACTACATATATGAGTCCATACTTGCATATTCTATTCAAAAACCTGCAAAAACATAACCAACAAACGCACTTGACCTAGGATGAGCAAAATACACTGAATTACACTAAAAACACCTAAACTCTATGGATTTATCCTCTGACTAAGCTCTATATATGGGTAATTTTGGCTGGTTTGGCGTATAAATACGCTTAAGATCAGTGAATTGGGCCTAGGATCTAGATGTGACACGCCGAATGGAAAACCCATAGGTAACTCAATGAAGCCTCTTAGCATATCTTGTGCACATTCTTAGTTGCGGAATATAAAACAAACATCAATAATTAATTCTAGGGGAATAGGGGTTTTGGACTCAGGCTATGGGGATAGGTAAGGGAATAGAATTTGCATGAATCACATAGCAAACAAGTCTAACAGGAGGGTAAGTATAACTCAAGGTATGGGGAAGTAGGGACTTAGGAATATCAATTCCATCTAATCAATAACATCAAATAGCATCAAATAAGGAACAATATCTAAAGGACAAGTCTCCATAAAAGCTCAATATCTCATCATAGCTATATAACATAAGCATCATAGTATCCAACAACACCTCTAAACACATGAGTAGGACGGGGGTCAAGATAAGTTCCAGGCTCACCCTCAAACTAGAAAGTAAAGTGAAATAAAATCTCAACATAAGCAAGATAGAACTCAGATATTGCCTT
>JAPFFP010023940.1:0-16221 GCA_026153255.1 Solanum medicagineum
ATGACCACCAAAAGAATCATCTCAAAGGTAATTGAAAGATAAAGTATATTGCTTATTGATGGGTGGTAACCCGAGGGTGGAAGTATCAACTAGCCAGGGTCGATCCTATCATGGGGGTTTCCCAAGGGGTTAAGGAAAATTCTAGCCAGGGCCGATCCCGATATAGATTTACCACTGATCAGCTGGTCATTTATATTACATGTTGTACACAGATTATACAGTTAAGGTAAAGCAATAAGAAGAACATAAAGTACATGATCCTACTGTACAACCAGAGGTGGTCTCTTATTCGATACCAGTGCAGAGTTTCATTTGAGCTGTTATTTCGTACACAGTATTTCCTACCTTACATATTCAGTATATTATCTCGTATTGACGTTCATTACGGGGGACCTGCATTTGATGCTATAGGTACATGTGCTAATAGATCTCCCCAGTAGGAGTACAAGATATCCAGCTGCTGTTATCAAGCTCCAAGTTGCTTCGGAACTTTGTGTGTGTCTAGAGCTTATATTTTCTTATTGTACAGTTAGTCGAGGCGGTGCCTGTCCCAACCATTATCAGATACTTTTCCTTAAGTAGAGGCTTTGTAGACTATGTAAATTAAAGTGTGGTCATGTCTCGTACTTTAAACACTGTAGCCCCAATGGCCTAGCCATATGCATTTCATTTTGGCTTGTTATCACTGTTTATTTTCTTAAAGGCATGTGAAATGTAGACATCCCTTATAATATGTATAGAAAGCGCATAGATACAGGTTGGTTCTCCTGAGCGTCATTGGCAATGGTGCTAGTCCGCCCTTACGGGACTTTGGGCGTGATAGTACATGACAAGTGTAATCATGAAGAAATCATCCCCAACATCAATGCATCAACACATTTAAACACTATTATAAAATATCAACATAAACGTCAAAATTGTCATGAGTTTGTCAACATAAACATGAATACATTCAAATGACATAGCGGCAGAAGCATAAGACTTTGAATCATAATGGAAAATGACATGATGTGTTATCATAAGATTGAATAAAATGAAAAAGATACGGATTTAGCTTTTTCATGCCTACTCCAGCTCCCCGAGAGACACTTTCGATTTGACTATTCTTTCAAAGGGTTTTTGACGAACACCACATCCTTATTAATCAACTTTTCCGCCCTTCCATCCAATACCTCCACAAGGACCTTCTCCAGAGCCATCTTATCCTCTATACCACCCACAACCTCAATGAGTTCCATAGCACTAAAGTCACCAACACATCCCCCTCAACTTAGAAGCAAGAAGAACTTGATTAATCATATCCACATCCCTAGGTAATTCCAATCCTTATGTAACCTTACCAACCTCCCTCTACCTTCTACAAGGACTCACAACCTCCACTTTATCATAGTCCACTTGGTACCATAAGCCACTATCTCCCCCTTGGAAGCCAACCTCCACTTTATCATCCTTTACACCCAAAACTTCCAAGTCTAATAAAGCGGAATCAAGGCCTTGCTTAAACTAGGCCTCTTCAAACAAAGAAGATTTGGAACAATCAAGAATACTACAACAAAATGCTCAACTTTCTCCAACCTATGCCCCAATCTACCCAACGATGGACCTCTCAAGTCACCTCTTTGCTACCATCATCAACATATGCTAGGCTACTTAGAGCATCGACTCCAACGCTAGCCTTACTAGGAAAATTAATGCACACTCATACCATAATCCTTAAGAAGCTCTAACCAGCTTCTAATAACCTCAACTCACACCTATCATATCTAGCAAATTACCTCTCATCCTCCAAGATTTGCAACACTACCCCCAAATGGTTCAAAAGCTCTAGATAAATATATACTTCATTACTAGAGACCACTACAAACATGCCAAGGTAGGATTTTAAGACCCTATTCATGAATCCCATAAACATAACCAGTGTGCAAGTCAACTAAACAACTCCACCAATATTCAAAATGCTAACTCCTAGTCCATAAAGACACTTAGGATATCATCTGTCCTCATCCACACTTGGGAACAAAACCCAAGCCTCAAAGCTACCTTAAAGAGGCGACTAACCCATTATAGTTGACCAAATAGATCGACCAGTCTTAACCATCATATTACAACCTTACAAGTTCTACACTCATTGAAAGCATGTTATGCACGTAGCCCAAACTACCCTCAGACCTCCAACCTATCAAGCTAAGTTCAACAAAGATCACAAGAAGAGACTTAATGCATCAAGAACATGGGGAAACCCTTATAGACCCCTCATAGTTACAATAGAATCACGTAACCCTCAGGGACACACACATGGATCCCATTAGCACAAATGAATAACACAAGAAATAGCAACTCCCGGACCTATGAAATCACCCTACTCAAAATGTTGGTCACAACATTGGCGTTACTTAGGGTCAGCTAAGTCATAAGAGAAGCAATAGAAGAGAACCTATTCACAAACTGTGGTAATAGACCACTAAGCCTAAGAAGCTCCTAATATCCGATGAAGTAAGTGTCTTGGATAATCTCTAATCACCTTTGTTTTACTAAGGTCTACCTTAATAACATCACCCAGCACCACACGACCTAGGAAGGAAACCTCTTACAACCAAAGCTCCCATTTCTCCTATTTAGCATCCATCTTTCTTTCTTAAACTTTATAGTACTACCCTCAAATGACTCACATGCACTTCCTCACTTAGGGACAATAACCATCATATCATCATCAAAACCACCATAAACCTAATAGAGTAAGGACTAAAGATCTTATTCATAAGACTTATAGGCATAGCCGGAGCACTAGTCAAGACATTACCCCAAATTCAAAATATTGAAAAGGACATTCAGGAACTCATTGATTACCGAAAATAATACAATAATAAATAACTTAGATTCAACACCCATAAATCTATCAAGAAGGTGAATTCAACCCTTAGAAATTGATTGTACCTTAAGACAAGGATGGACCTACCCCTTCAGTAGCACTTAAGAGCGACTTATTAAGGAATTGGAATCTACTCAACAGGTCTTACCATCCATGAATACCCAACATTCATGCAACCATTCCATCCCTAGTATGCCATCAAATCCACCACATCAACTCCAACAAGCCACAAGGCAAGACCTAATGCAATACAAACCCCGAATAACACCTATGATCATTATAGGCAACAACACTCAATATAGAGGTAGACACCAAAGGTTCACATAACAACTCAGGACACACAAGAAGCCCACTAGCAACCAAAAGTAATAATGAAAAGAATAGTGAAACTCAGATCCATCAAAATCAAAACCTTCAACTTACCTTCCTTCGCCTTCCTCTTTGAAGCGATGTGATCAACTAGAAGAGCAAAGAACATTCATTAGAGGGGAAAGCCCTATCTTACTTTTAAAGCACGCATAAACCATGAAGAAAGAATCATTTCCTAAAATGTTTCATAGCCTCCTACACAAAGTTTTTGTGCGAAACACAAACATGAATAAGACTCTAGTCGATGTGGTCTGTTGGACTCCGAGGATCTAACAACCAAGTGCTCTGATACCAAGTTTATCACGACCCAAAATAAGGCCTAGATGTAACACAGCGAATGGGGAACCTGAAGAAACCCCAAACAAGCCTCTTAGCATATCGTATACACATCATTGGTCGCAGAAGCAAAATAGAACAACATAAGAAACATAAAAGAGGGAAATTGGGACTAAGGGAAAAGAGTTACACACTTGAATAACATAAATGAGTCAAAGATCAAGCATAATACATAACTTGTCCAACAACACCGGGCAAAGATAAGAGACTGGTCTCACCCTCATAGTTATAAGTACTCCGAAATATACAAGAGGTAGTCTAAACATATGCATGAAAAAGGATAGATATTTCCCCCGGACATGAGGACTCACCAAACTTAACTTGAATAACCTGTCTAGCCACAAGGAGAATCAATAGGAGCTCTGATTCCTACATGATGATATAATATAGGCATAGAGTATGTGTTAGTACATTTGAATGTACTAAGTATGTAGGATGCAATGCAAAAAGAGATAGGCATCATAATCGAAATGCATAACAATAAGAAATAGGCATTAAATAGCATAATAACTATGATATATATCATTAATGCTTAAGTGAATCATGCTTATAGGAAATCATATGTGTAAAAGAGGCCAAACAAGATTTCCAAAGTACAAACCCCTAGGTAGGTTGATAATGATGTCACTGCATAACATAGTGGTGAGGTACAAACCCCTCACTAGGTTGATGAGTACAAAGCCCCATCTAGGTTATGAAGGCACTAGCCCCTTGCTTGGCCATCAAGGTACAAACCCCCCGATAAGGTTACCCAGGCTCTTAATCCCCCCGGATCAGGCATTGCCTAATGCAATATTTTATATAAAATATATCATATACATAAGCTCCTTTCATCATCATATAGTCATTCATATCATATTTCTTGCTTTAGACCTTTAATTCCTCAAGAAACCATAATCGGACATTTATCAAACACTTGACGGGTGTGTAGTGCTAGTGTAAAATCATGCAATTCAAGAGTGAAATCATGCAAGAAAACTTGAAGTAAAGAAGCCCACCAAAACTTGGTAATACCATCATGCGATACCAATTGAAATCAATCATCAAATCTCATAATAGACCATAGTTTAGTACCCCAAAATATGCATAGTAACAATAAATTAACCATCTCATAGTATGATCTTGAAATAGGTAGACATGTGCTTCCAATCAATATTTTATTAAAAACCTAATGTATTTTTTAATCATAATTCATATTAAGTAAGATCCATAAGTAAATTAACTTAAAATCATGAAATTTATGTAAAAGAGGATCTTGGGCTTCATGGGTGAAAGGAACCCATGAATGAAAATCACATACCTTAGACCGTGAATTTCTTGAAATTGAGTTGAGAAAGATTTGAAGTTTGGAATGGGGTCTTGAAATCCACAATTTGTTCTCGAGTTTGCATGAATTTGTATTGGGGTTTTGATGGAGGCTACTAAGAGAATTTGAGAGTGTATTCTCATTGGGAGGAGTGAATTGATCTTTAGGAATAGGGTTTAGGTCTTTAAGAAGTGCTAAGATAGCATCAAAATCCCCAAAAGACCAATAGAAATGACTATATCTACGGAATGCCATTAATGAAATGGAATCTAGCAAAAACTCGTATATACCCCTGCACATAAGAGTTCCATGAAAATACGCATAACGTCTTCATCCGAACATGGAATGAGATGAAACCAAGTGCATTGGAAAGCTAATTTAAAGAGTTTTTATCTGGTAGGTCTGGTCCACCCAGTTCTTTAATTGCTAAGGGGTATACCCCTTTAAAGTTAACCCTTTTACCAGTACTTGTGCAAGACTTAGCCAACATAAATTCCTTTGAACTTGGCTTGACGTAGTGGACCCACAATGGTCTTAAATAACAGGAATAAGCTTGAGTTAGATTTGAATGAGATCTTGAAGCTTGAATGAAATCTTCAACATCCGGAAAGGGTTTGGCACTTGATTTTGGAGTGAAATAATAGTCTAAGTGTTTGAGTGAGTATTGGGGAATGTCTTTAATGATATGAGGGTGAGATAAGGCTAAGTGTATGTATTTTCACATATGGGAAGGCTTGGGCCCAAGACCCAAAAGCCTTGGACTGGAACAGAAAATCTGAGAAAATTAACACAGGGGCGCGTCGCGTTAAGATTGCGTAGTAACACTATTTTTCGGCTCACTTTGAAAATCCGGATTTTGTTATGGTGCTCTAAAATTTGGGTTAGACCCATTTCCCACTCAATGTTCCCCCCTAAACAAGAATATGAAGTCAGATTTTCGAAACAACGCACATGCTTTGAGATATATGGAAATTACAATTTCGGGAACTTCAGAAGCACATTTTCGGGCACTTTTTGGGGTCGTTTCAATATCTCCCCCTTGGGAACATTTATCCCCGAGTTTCAATGGAACTTACATGAGAAGGGTAATCATGAAGAAATCATCCCCAACATCAATGTATCAATACATTTAAACACTATTTTAAAATCTCAACATAAACGTCAAAATTGTCAAGAACTTGTCAACATAAACATGAATACATTCAAATAACATAGGGGCTGAAACATATGACTTTGAATCATAAAGGAAATGGACATGGCGTGTTATCATAAGCTTGAATAGAACGAAAGAGATACGGATTTGGCTTTTCCATGCCTACTCCAGCTCCCTGAGAGACACTTTTGATTTGACTATTCTTCCAAAGGGTTTTTGAGGAACACCACATCCTTATTAATCAACTTTTCCACCCTTCCATCCAATACCTCCACCATGACCTTTTCGTAAGCCATCTTATCCTCCATAACATCCACAACCTCAAAGAGTTCCATAGCACTAAAGTCAGCAAAACATAGAAGCAAGAAGAACCGGACTAATCATATCCACATCCCTAGGTAATTCCAATCATTATGCAACCTTACCAACCTCCCTCTACCTTCTACAAGGACTCCACAATCCTCAACTCAATTGTCAACCTTAACTAAACTTAGTCCATTTGGTACCATCTCCCCCTTGGGAGTGAACCTCCGCTTTATCATCCTTTACACCCAAAACTTCCAACTGCTAATAAAGCAGAATCAAGGCCTTACTTAAAATAGGCCTCTTCAACCAAAGAACATTTGGAACCATCAGGAATACTACAACAAAATGCTCAACTTTCTCCAACCTATGCCCCAATCTAGCCAACGATGGACCTCTCAATTCACCTCTTTGCTACCATCATCAGCACATGCTAGGCTACTTCAAGCATCAATTGCAACGCTAGCCTTAACGGGAAAATTAATGCACACTCGTACCATAATCCTTAAGAAGATCTAACCACTGTCTAGTTATCCTCAACTCACACCTATCATATCTAGTAAATAACCTCTCATCCTCCAAGACTTGCAACACTACCCTGAAATAGTTCACAAGCTCTAAATAAATCAACACTTCATTACTAAAGACCACCACAAACATGCCAAGGTAGTGTTTAAGACCCTACTCATGAAACCAATAAACATAATTGGTGCACAAGTCAACCAAAAAACTCCACCAATACTCAGAATGCTTACTTCTAGTCCAAAAAGACACTTAGGGATATCATCTATCCTCATTCACACTTGGGGACAAAACCCGAGCATCAAATCTATCTTAGAGAGGTCACTAACTCATCGTAGTTGACCAAATAGATCGACCAACCTTAACCATCATATTACAACCTTACGAGTTCTACACTCAATGGAAACATGCTATGCAAGTAGCCCAAACTACCCCAAGACCTCCAACCTATCAAGCTAAGTTCAACCATGATCACAAGACAAGACTCAATGCAACAAGGACATGGGGCAACCCTTACAGACCCCTCCTAGTCGCAATAAAATCACGTAACCATCCGGGACACACACATGGATCCTATTATCACAAATGAATAACACAAGAAATAGCAACTCCAGGACCTATTAAATCACCCTATGCAAAACGTTGGTCACAACATTGTCCTTACTTAGGGTCAGCTAAGTCATAGGAGAAGCAATAGATGAGAACCTATTCACAAACTCTGGTAATATCCGATGAAGTCACGGTATAGGCTAATCTCTTATCACCTTTCTTTTACTAGGGTCCACCTTAATAGCATCACCCGACACCACATGACCTAGGAAGGCAACCTGTTACAACCAAAGCTCCCATTTCTCCTATTTAGCATCCATCTTTCTTCCTTAAACTTTGCAGTACTACCCTCAAATGACTCACATGTACTTCCTCGCTTACCTTCCTTCGCCTTTCTCTTTTCTCTTTGAAGCGGCATAATCAACTGGAAGAGCAAAGAACATTCAATAGAGGGGAAAGCCCTATCTCACCTCTAAAGCACAACATAGACCATGATGAAAGGAAACATTTCCTAAATTGTTTCACAGCCTCCTACACAAACATGAACAAGACTCTAGTCGACGCGATGTGTTGGACTCCGAGGATATAACATCCAGGTGCTCTGATACCAAGTTTTTCACAACCCAAAATAGGGCCTACATGTGACACAGTGAATGGCGGACCTGAAGAAACCCCAAACAAGACTCTTAGCATATCACATGCACATCCTTGGTTGCGAAAGCAAAATAGAACAACATAAGAAACATAAATAAGGGAAACTGGGACTAAGGGAAAAGAGTTACACACTTGAATAACATAAATGAGTCAAAGATCAAGCATAATATATAACTTGTCCAACAACACCTCTAGATACAAAACTTAGCGGGGGCCAAAATAAGAGACTGGGCTCGCCCTCATAGTTATAAGTACTCCAAAATATACTAAATGTAGTCTAAACATAAGCATGAAAGAGGATAGATATTTTTCTCAGACATGAGGACTCACCAAAAGCTAACTTGAATAATCTGTCTAGACACAAAGAGAATCAATAGGAGCTCTGACTCCTACATGATATCATCATGTAGGCATAGAGTATGTGTTAGTACATTTGAATGTACTAAGTATGTAAGATGCAATGCAAAAAGAGATAGGCATCATAATCAAAATGCATTGCAATAAGCAATAGGAAATAGATAGCATAACAACTATGACATGTATCATCAATGCTTAGGTGAATCATGCTTATAGGATATCATATGTGTAGAAGAGACGAAGCAAGATTTCCAAAGTACAAACCCCTAGGTAGGTTGATGATGATGTCACCATATAACCTGAAGGTGAGGCACAAACCCCTCACTAGGTTGATGAGTACAAAGCCCTATCTAGGTTATGAAGGCACTAGCCCCTTGATTTGCTATCAAGGTACAAAACCCCCGACAAGGTTACCAGGGCTCTTAGTCCCCCTAGATCAGGCATGGTATAATTCAATATTCTATATAGAATATATCAAATACATAAGCTCCTTTCATCATCATATAGTCATTCATGCCATATCTCTTGCTTTAGACTTTCAATTACTCAAGAAACCATAATCGGAAATTTTATCAAATACTTGGCGGGTGTGCAGTGCTAGTGTAAAACCATGCAATTCAAGAGTGAAATTATGCAAGAAAACTTGAAGTAAAACAACCCACTAACACTTGGTAATACCATCATTCAATACCCATTGAAATCCATCATCAAATCTCATAATAGACATAGTTTAGTACCCCGAAACATGCATAGTTACATTAAACAAACCATCTCATAGTATGATCTTGAAATAGGTAGACATGTGTTTCCAATCAATATTTCATTAAAAACGCAACATAGTTTGTAATCATAATTCATAAGTAAGATTCATAAGTAAATTAACTTAAAAATCATGCAATTTATGTAAAAGAGGAGCTTGGGCTTCATGGGTGAAAGGATCCCATGAATGAAAACCACATACCTTAGACATTGAATTTCTTGAAATTGAGTAGAGAACGACTTGAAGCTTGGAATGGGTCTTGAAATCCACAATTAGTTCTTGAGTTTACTTGAATTTGTATTTGGGTTTTGATGGAGGCTCCTGAGAGAATTTGAGAGTGTATTCTCATTAGGAGGAGTGAATTGATATTTAAGAATAGGACTTATGTCTTTAAGAAGGGTTATGATAGCATAGGACTTCCCAAAAAACCAATAGAAATTACTATATCTACGGAATGCCATTAATGAAATGGAATCTAGCAAAAACCCATATGTACCGCTACACATACGAGTTCCACGAAAATAGGCATAACGTCTTCATCCGAACTTGGAATGAGATGAAACCAAGTGTGTTGGAAAGCTAATTCAAAGAGTTTTAATTTTGTAGGTGTGGGCCTCCCAGGTCTTTGTTTTCAAGGAGATATACCCCTTTAAAGTTGACCCTTTTACCTGTACTTCTGCAAGACTTAGCCAACAGGAATTCCTTTGAACTTGGCTTGATGTAGTGGACCCATAATGGTCTTAAACGACATGAATAAGGTTGACTTAGATTTGAATGAGATCTTGAAGCTTGAATGAAATCTTGAAGATCCAGAAAGGGTTTTGGCACTTGATTTTGGATTGAAATAATAGTCTAAGTGTTTGAGTGAGTATTGGGGAATGTCTTTAATGATATGAGGGTGAAATAATGCTAAGTATAGGTATTTTGATGTATGGGAAGGCTTGGACCAAAATCCAAAAGCCTTGGAACGGAACACAAAATCTGAGCAAAATTAATATAGGGGTGCATCGCATTAAGAACATATGGTAACACTGTTCTCATTTTGAAAATTCGGATTTTGCTATGCTACTCTAAAATTTGGGTTAGACCCATCTCCCACTCAATTTTTCCCGCTAAACAAGAATATGAAGTTGCATTTTTGAAATAACGTACGAATTTTGAGATATACGAAAATACTGATTCCTGGCACTTCTGAGGCACATTTTCGGGCACTTCTTGGGGTCATTACAAGCACTCTACTCGATCAACTTAAACTTATAGTTCTTACTCCAATTTCCATCTATCCGCCTCCACCTCTTCCATTCAAACCTACTTCTCAGCCTCAAGGTGTTATTCACTAGGTGATCATAGTCTTACAAGGCTAATCCTCCATACTCAACCCTAAACTTCAACAGGGACTTACATCAAAAGATCACTAGTCCTCTTCACTATCCCCCCCCCCATCCTTACTTGGATCCCTCATCACTAAGTCTTCAATAGTTTATCATCAATATTTACATAATACCAACCACGCATTCAAGCCTATCTCTCTAACCACTTCAACTATGTCTTAGAATCTTCAAGCCTACTTAACACCTCTGCCTCTACCATTCAATGAACTCTCACTTAAAGTCACACCCACATACTCTTACTTATTTATTGCACATCATAGGTTTCACACCTCTTCCTCTCCCTCTCCCTTCGTTATCCCTGTATGACACAATTTTAACACTCATATCACAATGATGCTACATTTACTCCTCCTCATCTACCCCCACTCTCAATGTACTACTATCAACATTATAATTTGGACATGGAGGAACTCATCATCTTCCCCTTGGCGAATCCTCAAACTACTACCTCTCATGCAAAATAAGCATGAATATCATCAAGAACTCAAATAATCAGATACTCAAGTACACAATCTAAAGAATAGACCTAGAACACAATATCTAAGGTTCAAACTTTATTCCCAACATCATTAGTAGGCATGAATACTATCAAGGACTTGCATACTCACGTACATAGAGGCTCAAAATGGACATCAACTCAAGGATAGGAAATCAACTCCCTTATTACAAGTAGGAAGTGCTCATTTTCTCCCATCACCCATAACTCGTCTACCATCATCAACAATACTCCTATCAAGATTGGAAATATGGATTACACAAAGAGTTTGGAAGGAAAGGTCATTAGCACGATTTGATCGAGAAATCTTATCCATGATCATTCATAGATTACAATCCTTCTTATCTATCAAGACTCATTTTGAACTCACAGAACTATACATAATATGAAACTCGGGTCGCCTCTCATTAAATGCAGGAGTGGAAGCACTTAGATCAATGGGGTAAGATCAAAATTAATGAATGAATTTCACCTTCCCAAAATGAATAACAATCAATAAGTGGTATATGGGACTAGGCCACATGCATGACAGCTACATACCAAACGTGAAGAAGGTATCGCCTCAACGGAATAATAAGGAACATAGGATATGAACAAAAACTAATGTCTCATCTCGATTAGCCCATCTTTATCAAACTCTATATCTACTTTGTTCTACCACTTCATCATCTCCCCCTTAGCTCTCAAGGTCCTCTCTTTAAGTTTGTGAATCAATTTCCCCTACTAGGCTATAAGCATATACTTCCATTCAATCAAGGAATAACTACCCACAAGAATATATTAACCTCTTCTGTTAAGCTCTAGTCGCATATATATATATATATATAAAAAAAAAACTACTCAGACTCTTTTCAACCATATCACTCTTAGCTCCTTGCCTCTACGGGGATCTCTCTACATTTACTATCCTTATAGTATACATAACTGCTTCCCACACTATTACAATCTAACCTCTTCTCTTGCCTGTTAACACTCAACTTCTATGCTCTCATAGACATATCTGTATAAGACTTAGACTATAATGAAAAACTCCTCATCATCTATCCATAAACCCCCAATCAACCTAGTTGCTCGGGATGGCGCAAAGTGCCTACCTCAACTTATTTCCCATTGAACTCAAAAATATTATCTAGATTCTTATAGCAGTCATAACTTAGAGCTTCGTACATCTTTACACCATCATAGATACACATTTCAAGTCTCTTCTTATCTATTGAGCTATCCTTGCTTCACTAATCTCACCTAATGGGCACTTGTACCCTAGCCATAGCATCACTTTCCTTACAACTTAGCACCTTCATACACTATGGCAAGCCTCTGAGAGGAAATCTCCAATTTAAGACTATCACTCTCTCGATACCATCTCCTCTTTCACACTACTCCTTAGAATTCAAGTTTAGGGTCTAGTATTAATATGCGCACCTATCACCCACCTCAGTATCACTGAGTTGCAACTACTAGATAATTGTTTAGGGAGCATAATCTTACTAAAATCTCATAGCTAGTAGTCAATCAACACATCCCCTCTTCATAACTCATGTACCGCTCACCCACTCACTATAGCTCCTTATCTGGCTAAGCTTATAACTCTATGAATCTCATGAACTATCACATACAATTATAAGCCTAAGATCTATTCTGTCTCATTAAAAGCACTCTTTCCCTCTATTCAAGATTTACACTTCACCTTCAATAGAATGACTACTATAACACATCAGCATACACTTTCATCTAGTTTGGGCACGCTCTAACATATTTTGACATTAACTCTCCCTCTCTCTATACCTCATCTCATCATGACATGACAATCATAGGATACCTTCGGCTCTCTCATCAAGCTTAAGGCCATCAACTCATCTCTTCACTAGTTACCTAATGGATACATATGTCTAAATATAAGCGTCAATCATTCACCACTTTCCTTATCCAGTCTCCTCCTCTCCATCACTATCTTTCTAGCTCAGGGGTAAAAACTCTACTTAAGGTTTTACAAGACCTCAAATCTCACTCTTAGTATGCAACACTAACATTCTTGGAAACATAAAACTCTTCTACCATGCATAACATTAAAGATCAATTAAAGATTCAACTTATACCTGTCATGAACTCAGGGAGTGTTACTATGAGCTGGGGAACTATTGCGGCACCTAACTGGTCTGCAGCCTCACTCATGCTAGGAGTAGAATCTCTCTTATTTCCTCTAACTCATGGTGTAGATCTAGCGGGTTGGGCTTGGTTAGCCCACTTCGAACAATCCCTCTGGAAGTGGCCCTCTAGTCCACACTTGAAGCAGTTGTTGGTGCCCAATCAACATCACCCTAAATGATGTCTGCCACTCCTTCTAAATGGTGGCTTTCCTTTATGGCCCTAAGCTATACTTCCTCGGAATGAAGTGTTTCGAATCTTGAAGGCTTGATTTCTCCTCAGCCTAAGATTATATCTGATATGGGACATGGGTGCAGTCATTAATGGTGCCATATACTTCCAAGGTCTCTGCAAACGGGGGAACCTACTTCCCTCTCCACCCCAAGCTTCCTCCATCTCAATCCCCTAGTCCTCTTCTACCCATCAAATATGAACAATAGGTTGAGTAGTAGGCTCAAGCTTCTCGGTACTGATGGTATCCTTCAAATCCATGATGCGGTTAGAAGACATGGTCTGCAATGTGTAAAGCACTATTTAGAAAAGAACTCTTATATACTTTGACTTTAACTCTATTGCACGACTTAGAATCTGAAAGATGGGAAACAATTCCTAAATGTCCTAATTGCATCCAAATTATGGATGTGGAGCTCTTCACACAAATAATAAGGACTCTACTAGACACAACTTCATATACTCCCTAGGACTCTTGAACTCTGTGCTCTGATACCAAGTTTGTCACACCTCGGGAGGCTACCCTAGACGTAACTGGTACTCGGAGACTATCGCTACCCTCCAAGGGAACCACCCAGTCCCATTAAATTCGTTCAATCAACTCATAAGTGAAACATATCAAAAACTAATAAACTAACATTGGTCTATCACAGTCACTATCATATAGAGTACGAAATAAGCAATTCAATAGAAATAAGAAGTGGGAACAATAGTTAATCCTGACCTCAACTATCATTGTCTATGTTTATGAAGCCTCTCTAACTATCAGCTAAGAAGGAACAATGACAGGCCCTGGCTACCACAATCCAGTAAAATAACTTAAGGAGATAAAAGAAATAAATGTTGTCTCTCAAAGTAAGGGATGACTCACCAAATCTCTGTTGAGAATTCATGAACCTCAACAATTAGCCTGCTGAAGTCCTCTGTCTATAGAATCTGCATCATAAAATGATGCAGCGTCAAAGGGGCATTAGTACGTGGAATGCACTGTATGTAAAACGGGGGAAAGTAAATAATATCAGTATAAAATTAACTCATCAATCACTCATCCTCAACTTAAGAATAAAGGACATGACTCTATCACTTCACTATCCATCAACAAATCATACAATCACATCAACATCTGAGTAATATCAACAAGGAACCTATCTGGGAGTTTGCATAACGGAACAACCACCTATGAGCCGATAGTGATACAACAAAGAGATGTCGTTGCCACATTCGTCAAATACCTTGCCGGGATAAAGGATGATTCTGTTAGGGATTCCAAAGAAGTCTGTCAAGTCCTATGCGGGACAAAAGAAACATCCATTTTCGCGGTCCAATCCTCTCCTACGTTGGCCACGTAGTTAATGAGCGCGAGTGGGACTCAGTCTTACCTATTTCGGCGCTAATACTCCTCCTAGGACTCAATATGCTCATAAGTCTATCAAGGTTAGACTGGTTATACAACCAAACCCCTCTCAGGAAGGGTCCTTACCTCATCTATAATTCTATCACCTTAAGAAATAAGTTCTTCCCTTCAACTCTATCTCAATCTTATTTAAGCATCAAGAATATTAACTTCATCCACTTCAACTATCACAGTACTCATCTCAGGACTTAGACCACAGCAATAAACACATCTATAAATAATCAAGAATCTAGACATCACCCCGAGTTCATGATTTAAATCTTTAACAGAAAATTTATATAGGGTAATTGCATAATCACATAATAATACGTGTAAACAGTTTATTTAAATATGATGATCATCAGTTTTACATAAAATATAAGATTTAAAGATAGATTTCAGGAAAATACTCAATAACTTCAACTCAAAACTTATCAATTAACAATTTACAACTTAATCAATGCAATGGGGCACATAGAAGAATAATTTCATGTTCTGGGTAGCCTCTACATACTTGTAATGATGAATAATCAAGTTTTTCTCAAAGAATTTGCACCCGAACTAGGAACCCTCCACTCTATGCTTTTCTTCTCTCAGGAACTCATACGCAAAACCTTAGAATAGATGGATTTTTGAAACCGTTTCTTACGTATTTAAGCTTAGAAATGCTATTTTGGGATAATATAAGTAGGTTGGGAAATTCAAAAAATGTCCCTTATGAAAAAAAGAAATTCTTTTTAACATGAATAGCCCAGTCCACATCGCAGAATGGCTGCACCAATGCCTTATTTCATCAGCAGTATTTTCGTCAAAGAATTAACGAAAATAAGAGAAAAATAAGTGTGGCCTGCATCCTAGGCGCGCTGCGCCCTGGGCGCGGAAACCTCACTGTTTTTCATCATTTTGTGAAAAATATTTTTTGACCCGGCTGCTCTAAAATCAGGTTGAGATGATTTTTTGACTCGATTTTTTGCACCGATCGCAATTTTGATCTCGGATTTCTCGTCGATGCTTTGGAAGATGCATTGCGTCCATGATACATTTTGGGGGCATTTTGAAAATTTCACGGGGTGTTGCATGTTACTAAAAAATTAAATGTCTCTTTAAATAAAACTACAAAAAAATTTGTATATGAGTTTAAAATACATACATCATCAGCTTTACATACTATTACGATAGATAATTTGTCTTATTTTCAAGATTATAAATACCATTTTAAAGAAGCTTATCTGCAAATATCTTTAGAATTATGTCACGGCCCAACCTAGGGTCGTGACTAGTGCCCGATGGGGGCACCTGAACACCTACTTAACTAAGTTTCCACTCAAACCCATCCTGGAAATCTACCGAAATTTCGGCAGAGTTTCCTTTGTTTTAATTGACTAAC
>JAPFFP010023961.1:0-16219 GCA_026153255.1 Solanum medicagineum
CCATGTTGATTCAGAGTTGTTGCATGAGTCATATGAAGTGTCTACTCCTATTAGTGCATTTATTGTTGCTAGGAGGGTGGATAGAAATTGTCTGATTTGCATCTTGCATAAAATCTTACCTTGTCATCTTGTTAAATTAGATATGGTTGATTTTAATGTTATTCTTGGGATGGATTGGTTGCATGCATACTATGCTTCTATTTATTGTAGAAGCCATAGGGTCAAGATTCAATTTCCAAACAAACACATCCTTGAGTGGGAAAGTCATGATGAAGTAGTGAGGGGTAGGTTCATCTCATGCATAAGTTGATTTCCAAGGGGTGTTTGTATCATCTTGTGAGAGTCAAAGATGTGGAGTCTAAATTTCCTTCTATTGAGTCGGTTCTGGTTATAAATGAGTTTCTTGATGTCTTCCCAAATGACCTTCCCGGTGTCCCTCCCAAAAGATAGATAGATTTTGGTATAAATCTCCTTCCCGACACCTAACCTATCTCCATTTCCCCTTAACATATGGCCCCGATGGAGTTGAAGGAGTTAAAGGAGCAATTGAAAGATTTGTTGGAGAAAGGATTTATTAGACCTAGCCAATCACCTTGGGGTGCACTGGTGTTGTTTGTAAAGAAGAAAGAGGGTCACTTAGAATGTGCATTGACTACTGGCAACTCAATAGGGTCACTATAAAAAATGGATATCTCTTCCAAGGATTGATACTTGTTTGACCAATTGCAAGGGGCTAGCTTTTTCTCTAAGATTGTTCTTCGAACCGGGTACCATCAAGTAAAGGTGAGGGAGTGTGATATTCCAAAGATGGCCTTCCGAACTAGCTATGGGCATTATGAATTAGTGGTGATATCCTTTCGATTGACTAATGCGCTGGCCATCTTCATGGACCTAATGAATAGGGTCTTCAAGCATTATCTTGATTCCTTTGTTGTGGTCTTCATTAATGATATTTTGATCTATTCACATAGTAGGGGGGAGCACATGGGTCATTCGAGGGTTCTGTTGCAAAGATTAAGGGAGGAGAGATGGTATGCTAAATATGACAAGTGTGAATTTTGGTTGAAAGAAGTCGTATTCTTAGGTTATGTGGTGTCTAGGGATAGTATAAAAGTGGATCCTAAGAAAACGAATGTGATTAGGAATTGGCCTAGACCATTGACCCCGTCGGACATTAAGAGTTTCTTTGGCCTTGCGGGTTACTATAGAAGGTTTGTGAATGGGTTCTCCTCCATTTCTTCTCCTATGAAAAAATTGACTCAAAAGAAGGTTAAGGTTGTGTGGACCGATGAATGTGAGAAAAGTTTCCAAACATTGAAGGATAGACTTGTGTCCACTCCTATATTGTCCCTACCGGATGGGCTTGAGGCACTTGTTGTATATTGTGATGCATCTAGAGTTGGTTTGGTTTGTGTACTAATGCAAAATGGTAAGGTCATAGCCTATGCTTCTAGACAACTCAAAGTGCATGAAAAGATCTACCCTATCCATGATCTCGAATTGGCTGCCGTGGTGTTTGCATTAAAGATTTAGCGTCATTATTTGTATGGGTGCATGTTGATGTCTTCACCAATCATAAGAGCCTTCAATATGTCTCACTCAAAAAGATCTTAACTTGAGTACAAAGAAGGTGGATAAAACTCCTTAAAGACTATGACATGAGTGTGCATTTTCATCCGTGTAAGGCAAATGTTATGGCGAATGCTTTGCATCGGGTGTCCATGATAGCCTAGCTCATGTGGATGGTGGTGAAAGGGAGATGGCTAGGGAGATGCATAGGTTGGCTAAATTGGGGGTGAGGTTGGAAGATGTGGTTAATGGCATTGTTGTTGGTGGTGGTTCTAAATCTTCTATGGTTGATGAGGTGATAGCAAAACAAGATCTAGACTCCTCCTTGCTTGAGTTGAAGGCTTTGGCGAAAGAAGGCAAGATAGAGGTTTTCTACAAAGGGGAAGATGGGGCCCTTAGATACCAAGGTAGGTTGTGTGTTCCATGTGTTGATGGTTTGAGGTAGAGAATTCTTGATGAAGCCCACAATTCCTCTTACTCGATCCACCCCGGTTCCACCAAAATGTATAGAGACTTGAGGGATGTGTATTGGTGGCGAGGCATGAAGAGAGACATTGCCAAATTTGTTTTCGGTTGCCATAGTTGCCAACAAGTCAAAGCTGAACATCAAAGGCCGGGTGGCCTAACCCAAGACATAGAGATTCCTACTTGGAAGTGGGAGGTAGTTAATATGGATTTCGTGGTTGGGTTGCCCAACACTAGAAAAGGTTTTGATTTCATATGGGTTGTGGTTAATAGGATGACAAAATCGGCTCACTTTCTATCATTAAAGACTACATATGGGGCTGAAGAGAATGTAAGGTTGTACATCCATGAGTTGGTGAGGTTGCATAGGGTTCCCTTATCCATTATATCGGATCGTGGTGTACAATTTACTTCACACTTTTGGATATCTTTTCAAAGGGGTCTCAGAACAAAAGTTCATCTTAGTAGGGCCTTCCACCCTCAAACGGATGGCTAAGCCAAGAGAACAATTCAAACACTTGAGGATATGCTTAGGACTTGTGGATTGGAGCTTAAAGGTAGTTGGATGACCATCTTCCATCGATTGAGTTTGCCTACAATAATAGCTACCACTCTAGCATTGATATGGCTCCTTCTGAGGCTCTTTATGGAAGACGTTGTAGATCACCGGTGGGTTGGTGTGAGGTTGGAGAGGTGGCTTTTTTGGGGCTGGATCTGGTTATGGATGCTCTTGAGAAGGTTAAGATAATTAGGGAAAGATTGAGGATAGCTGTAAGTCTTCAAACATACTATGCCAGTGTGAGAAGAAGAGACCTACAATTCCAAGGGGGTGATTGGGTTTATTTGAAGGTTTCTCCAATGAAAGGTGTGGTCCAGTTTGGAGAAAAGGGGAAATTGAGTCCTAGATATGTTGGTCCCTATGAGGTGATAAAGAGGATTCGTAAGGTGTCTTATGAGTTGAGGTTGCCTAATGAGATGAATTTGGTCCATCCGATATTCCATGTTTCTATGTTGAGAAAGTGTGTTGGTGACCCTAATGCTATTGTGCCTCTTGATGTTGTGGGTGTTGTTGAGCATAACTTGACTTGTGAGGAGGTTCCAGTTCAGATCTTGGATAAGCAAGTAAAGAGATTGAGGAACAAAGAGGTGGCATCCGTTAAGGTCCTTTGGAGGAACCAACAAGTCGAGAGTGCTACTTGGGAGGTCGAAGCAGACATGAAAAAGCGGTACCTTATCTATTCCACTCCACCCAAGCCTAAGGTACTAATTCTAAGTCCCCCATGTGTAATCAAGTCTTATATTTCAGCCCTTATGTCATTCATGTGCATTCATGTTTAAGTTGGCAATTTATGATGATTTCACACTTATATTGGGATTTTGAAAGTGATGTTTTAAATATAATGTTGCATTCATGTTGGGGCTGATTTGTTCATGATTTGCTTCTCTTGTACGTCTCCTGTACATTTGGGGACGAATGTTCCTAAGGGGGAGATATTGAAATGACCCCAAAAAGTTCTCGAAAATGTGCCTCGGAAGTGCTCGAAATCTTGTTTTCCATATATCTAAAAATTTGTTTGGAATTTCAAAAATCCAACTTCATATTCTTGTTCAGAGGATCCAAATTATGGTGACAAGGGTCTAACCTCAAATTTAGAGCAAAGGAATCGAATTATGAAATTTGCACTTGGTGCAATTTCCAAAAGCGGTCTACGACCTCTCTGCAATTCGGAGAGGTGTTTTTCCTGCACTGTCTTTTCCTAGTTCGCCCAAATTTTTCTAAGTGTTGTACCTAAGTTTTTCCTAACGTATTTTCACCTATACTTAGCCTTATTTCACCCTCATATCACCCCAAAACATTCCCCATATTTCCCCAAACACTTAAACTCATTTCTAACCCCAAATTCAAGTCCCAAACTCAAGGCCAATCTTAAGGATTTCTTCAAGGATCTCACCCAAGCTTCAAATCTCCATTAAAATCTTCTTCAAGAACTTCACAAAAGCTAAGGTATGTGGTGTTGAACCATTGGGTCCTTCCACCCATGGTGCCTAAACCCTCTTTTACTTAATAATGTATGATGTATAGTTGATTCTACATATGGGTCTTGAATATTGAGAAATTTACTGCACAGGGACTTTAATACATGAATGTATGGTTATTTAAGCATGTTTCGAGCTTCAAATCTTAGATCTAATGTTGGTTGTGATGAGGGGTTTTGATATGAATGTCTTAGGGGTGTTGTAAGGAATTGACTAAAGGTTTCAGCACTGATCTTCTTGCATGATTTCACCTCCAAATTGCATACTCTTTTACCCCCATTACACACCCCCAAGGTATTTGATAAAATGTCCGGTTATGTTTTCTTGAGGAATTGAAGGTTCAAAGCATGAGATATGATATGTCTGATGTATTAATGATGAAATGAGATTATGGATATGATATATATGTATGTTTTATATAATTTTTTATATTAGACCATGTCCGATCTTAGGGGCATAAGTGCCTGGACAACCATGTGAGAGGTGAGTACCTTGCCACTAGGGTGTCTGTGTGAATGGCATCAACCATGTGAGCGATATAGTACCTTGCCACCAGGGTGTCTGGGTGCGAACGGCATCAACCATGTGAGAGGTGTAGTACCTTGCCGCCAAGGTGTCCGAGTGTGACGACATCAACCATGTAAGAGGTATAGTACCTTGCCACCAGGGTGTCCGGGTGTGAACGGCATCTCCCATCCAAAGTTGGGATTCTAACTTGGTCTCTTCTATACATATGATATCTTATATAAGAATGATTTATCCTAGCATGTTTTACTTATGCATCGATCATAAATGCCATATTGCTATACTATGCCTACTTCTAATGTATGCATTTCGATTATGAAGCTTGTTTATTGTTGCATTGCATCCCATATACTTAATACATTCAAACGTACTAACGTATACTCTTGCCTACATGATATCACCATGTATGAACCGGTGCCCGAGTTGATCATCCTCCTCCTTCACGTGGCTAGACGGTACTATTCCAAGCTTATTGGTGAGTCCTCCATTTCGGGGACTTTGATTTACGTTTTTCTTTTATCTATGTATTGAGACACTATCTTATGTTCTATTTTACTATGAGGGTGAGCCCAGTTACATTGTCTTGGCCCCCGCTATTTATGTATTAGAGGTGTTTGTTGGACATACTATGTACTTATGTATGAGCTTGGGTCTTAACTTTTGACTTCGATGTTGATGCAAGTTTTTCCCTTAGTCCTTTTCCCTTACTTTTATTTGTATATGTCTTTGTATACTTCCGTAACCAAGGATGTGTGACGATATGCTAAGAGGCTTATTTGGGGTCCCTTCGGGTTCCCCATTCACCGTGTCATGTCTAGGCCCTAGGCTTGGGTCGTGACATCAGTTAAGGTCTCCTCCCACATATGTATATATATTATGCAAGTTAAATATTTTATAAGCATATTTATTTACAAGCATTGATCATGCAGGTCATATTGAGATTATATATCCATTAATTATGATTATGCATTTTGAATATATGGGCTTATGTCTTTGTTGCATTGCACCCCGCATATATAGTACATTCAAGCGTACTAATGCATACTCTATGCCTACATGATATCACAATGTAGGGACCAGAGTTCCTTTTGATCATCCTCCTCGTGGCTAATTTGGTCCCATGAAGAAGACTTTGGTGAGTCCTCAATTCCGAGGACAATATCTACTTATTTCATGCTATGTTGAGACTTACTCCTTATGTTGAATACTTGTTATTATGAGGGTGAGCCCGGGAATGTCTTGGCCTCCGCTCCATCTTAAAGTAAAGATGTTGCTAGATACTAAGTTTGTATATGCTTTCAAGCTTGACTCTTATTATATTTCTATGTTTACAAAAGATTTCCCTTAGTCTCGCTTCACTTGTATACTTGATTCTTGTTGATGCGTATTTTTTAATTTCCGCAACCAAGGATGTGTGCATATTATGATCAAGAGGCTTGTTTGGGTTGTCCCTGGACTTCTTATTCACCATGTCACGTCTAAGCCCTAGGCTTGGGCCATGACAAGCTTGGTATTAGAGCATTAAGTTATTAATAGTCCTATAAAATCCAACACACCGTGTCGATTAGAATCTTATTCATGGTTGTAAGCGCGCCACAACTATGAATGGGAGGCTATAAGGCATTTGAGAAAATATCTCACTTCTTCAAGATTTATGTCATGCGGTAGAGCTAACTCCCTAAGGCTTATTACTGATTCCTAACCATTACGTTTCAGAATATGTCTTAAGCTATTCAGAATGGTGAACGCTTGAGGGTCAACTTCCCAATGGTAACATATCAAATGCGAAGGTTCGTAATGCTCTATGGCTATTGGCCAAGGTTGTAACCGCTCAACTCAATCAACAAGTCGATGTCCCAGACTTCAAAGTACAAGAGGAGGGAGAGGAAGGCTAAGAGTTCCCGAGTTGATGGTGCTTCACCTTCTACTAGTGTACCGATTCCTAAGTACAAAAAGAAAAGGGTCCCTTTTGCCACTTGTCAAGGGTGTGGCAAGAAGCATCAAGGAAGGTGTTTGGTGGGCACTGATGGTTGTTTCAAGTTTGGCGGTGTTGGACATAAGATGAGAGATTGCCTTGTGGCCTCAAAGGAAGGGAAAACGAGGGTTCAATTTGAAGATGGCAATGGTGGGTTAATGTGGAAGGAATCATAATGGAAAGTGCTTGAGGTATTTAAAATCTTGCTATGGGTGTGGAAAGATGAGCCACAAGATTGCTGATTGTCCATATGGTCAAATCAAAGGAAGGGCAAAGGTGTTGGTGTTCAAGCTTCCCCTACGTGTCACAAGTGTAGAAGGTACCATTCGGGGGATTATTTGGCCGGTTCGAGTTCTTGTTTTGGGTGTGGCACAAAGGATCATAAGATGAGGCATTGCCCGTGGATTACTAAAAATTATGAGGATGGTCATAGATGTTCTCAACCATACCCCTCAAGGGATCACTAGACTTGGCTTGGCGCTTCACTGATATGTTGAAGATTTATGATTATGATGTGTATGCTTTATTAGATTCGGGTGCCACTCTTTCTTTCACTACTTCTTTCATTGCCAAAAAGCTTCGTGTGTGTCCCGAATTGTTCTATGAACCTTATGAAGTGTCTACCCTCGTTGGTGAGTCCATTATTGCTAAAAGAGTCTATAGAAATTGTCCATGTCTATATTGCATAAGATCTTACCTTGTGATTTTGTTGAACTTGACATGGTAGGTTTCGATATTATTCTTGGTATGGAATGGTTACATGCATATTATGCTTCCATTGATTGTAGAACCCGTAGAGTGAGACTTCAATTCCCTAATGAGCCCTTGCTTGAGTGGGAAAGTCATAATATGGTAGTCAAAAGGTAGGTTCGTTTCTTCTCTTAAAGCCCAAAGGTTGATCTCTAAGGGTTGCATTTATCACCTTGTAAAGGTTAGGGATGTTGAGTCTAAAGTCCTTCTTATGAGTCGGTTCCGGTGGTCAATGAGTTTCTTGATGTATTTCCCGATGAGCTTCCTGGTGTTCCTATCGAAAGGGAAATAGAATATGGTATAGACCTCCTTCCTGATACCAACCCATTTCCATTCCCCCTTACTGTATGGCCCCGACGAAATTAAAGGAATGGAAGGATAAATAGAGGGATTTGTTGTAGAAGGGTTTCATAAGCCTAATAAGTCACCTTGGGGTGCACCAGTGTTGTTTGTAAAGAAAAAGGATGGTTCCCTTAGAATGTGCATTGATTACCGGCAACTCAATAGAGTCACTATAAAGAACAAGTACCCTCTACCAAGGATATATGACCTTTTTTTATCAACTTCAAGGGGCTAGTCACTTTTCAAAGATTTGATCTTCGATCCGAATACCATCAGGTGAGAGTAAGGGAGTGTGATATTCCCTAGATGGTTTTTTTTAATCTCGGTATGGGCACTTTGAATTTGTGGTAATGTCTTTTGGCTTGACCAATGCACCAACAATATTTATGGATCTTATGAATAGGGTCTTCAAACCCTACCTTGATATGTTTGTGGTGGTCTTTATTTATGATAGATTGATTTATTCTCAGGGTGAAGAAGACCATGTGAATTATTTGAGGGTATGGTGTTGCAAATCTTGAGGGATGAGAGGTTGTTTGCTAAGTATAAAAAGTATGAATTTTGGTTGAAAAAGATTGCATTTTTATGGCATGTGGTGTCGGGTGATGGCATTAAGATGGATCCTAAGAAGATGGAGATGATAAGAAATTCGCCTAGGCCCTTGACTCCGACGGGTATTAGAAGTTTCTTGAGTTTGACGAGTTACTACCGGAGGTCTGTGAATGGGTTCTCTTCTATTGTTTCCCTATGACAAAGTTGACCCAAAAGAAGGAAAAAATTGTTTTGGCCGATCAATGTGAAAAGAGTATTTCAAACCTTGAAAGACAAGCTTATCTCCGCTCCTATTTTGGCCTTACCGGAAGGGTTAGAAGGGTTTGTGGTTTATTGTGATGCTTCAAGGATTGGTTTGGGGTCTTTGTTGATGCAAAATGGCAAGGTTATAGCATATGCCTCTAGGCAACTTAAGGTGCATGAGAGAAATTATCCCACCCATGATCTTGAATTGGCAGCCGTGCTGATTGCTTTGAAAATTTGCCATCATTATTTGTATGGGGTTCATGTTTGATGTGTTTACCGACCACAAAAGTCTCCAATATGTGTTCACACAAAAATATCTTAACTTGAGGAAAAGAAGGTGGTTAGAACTCCTTAAGGATTATGACATAAGTGTGCACTATCATCCCGGCAAAGCTAATGTTGTGGCCGATGCTCTAAGTAGAGTGTCCACGGATAGCCTAACTCATTTTGATGTTGGTAACAAGGACGTGGCTAGAGAAGTTTTCTGGTTAGTTAGGTTGGGGTTTAGGTTGAACGAATTTGAAAATGGTGGTGTAGTGGTTGTTGATGGTTCCAGATCTTCTTTGATTGAGGAAGTCACGTCAAAACAAGACCTTGACCACGCCTTGCTAGAATTAAAGCTCTTGGTGGAAAGGATGGTAAAGTGGAGGTTTCCTCCCAAGGGGGTATGGTGCCCTTAAGTACCAAGGTAGGTTATGTGCATTTAATGTTGATGGGTCGATGGATGTGATTTTGAAGGAGGCACCTGATTCATCCTATTCGATTCTTCTCAATTTTTGGAAATGTATAAAGACTTAAGGGAGGTACATTGGTGGGTGGTTTGATGTGGGGGAGATGGCTTTGTTAAGCTCGGATTTGGTTTTTGAAGCTTTGGAGAAAGTGAGGTTGATAAGGAAGAGGTGGAAGACGGCCTAAAGTCGACAAAAGTCCTACTCTGATGTGAGGAGAAGAGATCTTGAGTTTAATGTTAGTGATTGGGTTTACTTGAAGGACTCACCCATGAAGGGCATGGCCCAGTTTGGCATGAAAGGAAAATTAAGCCCAAGGTTTGTGGGACCTTATCAAATTTTGAGAAGAGTTGGTAAGGTTGCATATGAATTAGAGTTGCCTATGGAACTGAATATGATTCATCCGGTTTTCCATGTGTCTATGTTGAGGATATGTGTTGGTGACCCAAGTGCTATAGTGCCCTTAGAAATTGTGGGTGTTGTGGAGGATAATTTGACCTATAAGGAGGTCCCGGTGGAGATGTTGGATAGATAAGTAACCAAGATGTGACGTCCATAAGAGTCCTTTTGGGAGAATCAATGAATCAAAAGTGTCACTAGAGAAGCCTAAGCGGACATGAAAAAGCAATATCCATACTTCTTTCACTCTATTCAAGCCTAAGATAACAACTAAGTCCCATCTATGATTTCAAGTTTTAAGTTTCAGCCCTTATGTCATCTTGCATGCATTCAGGTCATTGTAACAAGTTTATGGTGATTTTTAATATTCATGTTGAGACTTTTTGAAAATGATATTTAAGTGCATTTGTTGCATTCATGTCGGACTGAAAGCTTCATAATTACGTTACTCATGTTTCTTTTACATTTGGGGACGAATGTTCCCAAGAGGGAGATATTGAAACGCCCCTTATGTGCTTCGGAATGCCCCATAATCATAATTTCTATATATCTTAATGTTCATGCATGAATCCGGCTTCATATTCTTGATCGGGGGAAAAATTGAATGGGGAATGGGTATAACCCGAATTTTTGAAGACCCGTAGCGAAAAATAATTTTCACTAATTTCTGAATTTCCAGTGTATGTCCGCACCAAGGCCACGACGTGCTTGGGGAGTGGACTGGTATAAATCATGCTCCGTGTATGATCTGCGTCGTGCCTGGGGATCGGACCAGTGTAAATATTCCTCAGTTTTCTTATTTCCTCAAAGGGCATTAGGATAATAACCCCATGCCCATTTAAACGTAAAATCTCGCATACTTGGCCATTTTTCAACTCTATAACTCACAAAATCCTCTCCAAAACCTCTCTAAGATTTCATCAAATCTCTTACTAAAATTCAAGTATTTCAAACTCAATTTTGGAACTCAAGAACTCATCTCGAGCTTCAAGTCTTCTTCAAGCTTAGTTCAGGAAAATTAAAGTTTGAGGTTTGTGGGTCTTCATCCATGGGTCCTTTCACCCATGGAGCCCAACCCTCTGTTTTTATGAAAATTGCATGATTTCAAGTTGTATTACTTATGGGTATCTTTTATTATGAAGGACAAACATAAATTATGTTGAGATTTTATCAAGTATTGATTGATTATGTATGAATGTCTACTTTAAACTTATTCCCTGAGTTGATTTACGTCTATTAAGACTATGCATGATTTGAGCTTTGAAAACTATGAACTATGATGAACTTTTGATATGGATTTCATGATACCCAAATTAGGAGTTTTACTACAATATTGATGGGTTGATTTTGAATTGATTTTACTCCTCTTGTTTACTCCTGAGTTGCATGATTTTGAACAAGTATCATGAACCCACCATGTGTTTGATGAAATTACATGACTAGAATTCTCAAGTTGTTGATTAACTATTACATAATTTACAAGTCATGTGACTTCATGATGATAAAGGGCTTTCAAGCATGTATTTAATTCATGAAAAGTATCTATCATGTTACAAGTAACAAGTTAAGCCCTATTTCAAGATTTTTACCTCTTGTGAATCATTCATGTTAGAGCAAGGGTTCCTGCATGATTATTATCTACTCTTAAGTTCAAGTTAGGCTCACTAGTAGAGGTCAAGCATGTTTAAGAGATACTCATGTCATGTTATCATATTTCTTACAAGCTATTATAGTTATGATTATTTCAAGTATTTCGTGGGATTAGACTTAGCATCGATTGAGGCTTTAGATGGGGGCTCAACTCAAGGGATCCTTATATAAAGTCTTTAGTCATGGGTCCTTATATAAAGTCTTTAGTCTCTAAACTATGTGCCATCATAAGCTTATTTATCACCCTTCCTATACTAGTGAATCCATCTAGTGCACATTATCATTTCTATCATGTTTGGTTTGCCTTGGCAAGTAGACCACATTTGACCGGGGGGTGTCATGCCCGGTCACCTGTACCGAGGGGGTGTCAAGCCTTGGATTCCAAGTTGTAGCTACTTGGTCTATGTCGGTTGAGGTCTCTTCCCACATATGTATATATATTATGTAAGTTAAATGTTTTACAAACATGTTTATTTACAAGCATTGATCATGCATGTTTTATAGAGATTATATATCCATTGATTATGATTATACATTTTGAATATATAGGCTTACGTATTTGTTGCATTAGACCCCATATTTAGTACATTCAAACGTACTAATGCATACTCTATGCCTACATGATATCACCATGTAGAGACCGGAGCTCCTTTTGATCATCATCCTCCTCGTGGCTAGTTCGGTTCCTTGAAGAAGACTTTGGTGAGTCCTCAAATCTGAGGACAATATCTACTTATTTCTTGCTATGTTGAGACTTACTCCTTCTGTTGAATAATTGTTATTATGAGGGTGAGTCCGGGGAATGTCTTGGCCCCCGCTCCATTCTAAAGTAGAGGTGTTGTTGGATACTAAGTTTGACTCTTCTTATGTTTCTATATTTATGAAAGATTTCCCTTAGTCCTACTTCCCTTTTTATACTTGACTCTTGTTGATGCTTATTTTTTTAATTTTCGCAACCAAGGATGTGTGCATGTTACGATCAAGAGGCGTGTTTGAGTTGTCCCTGGACTTCTCATTCGTCGTGTCACATTTAGGTCCTAGGCTTGGGTCGTGACAAAAGATTCACCTTGACCTCGAGAACCCTCGCTTCTCCTCTTCTTCTCTCAATGATTCTAAGCTAGTCTTTGTGTGTTTGGAGGCTTCAAAATGGGCTTTAGGATACCCTTTTTCAACTAAAAATGACTTAATTAATCATGGTTTACGCTTATGAGGGATTGAAAAAAGTCTAGAACGCCCCTCATGAAAAAAAAGAAAAATTTCACCTCGAAATAGCGAACTGGGAGCGCCCATATATTTTTTTTTTCAAAAATTTTCTGAACATGTTCTTTCAATCCCGTCGAAAAAAATTGAAAAAAAACAAGTCCCTCTTTGCGACAAGGGCGCGACGCGCCTCTATCACGCACAACCACTGTTTCGATTTTAGGATCGAAAAATAATTTTTCGATCCGATTGCTCTACAAATCGACTGAGACTATTTTTCTACTCAATTTTTCATGCTGATCGTATATTCAGTCTTGGATTTGCAAACGGAGCATGGGAAGACGCATACACACATCTCTCTTCTAAGGCTATTTTGGTAATTTTACTGGATATTACACTTTAGTATATGAGGCTCAGATAATAATAAGAAGATGAAGATGATGATAAATTTGAAAGAAATAATAGATCATCGAAGGGAACTAGCGTAGAATGACTAAGGAGTAATGCTTCCTATTGGATGCAATCTAAATCATAAAAAAATATGTAAGAATAACTCAGTCATAGCAGGACAATAAATGAGATGCAATATGGGTATTGAGGAAATGAAAAGAAGATTCATGTGAAAGTTCAACTAAAATTAAAAATTAACATAACAATGATTTAGAATAAAGTTTAAAAAAATCAAGAATATAAAATTGTAATCAGGTGTTAAAGTTCTTTGACTCAAATCATAAATTTATACTTGTCACTTATTGATCTTCTTTTACCTTTAAGCCTCCTAAGTATTTTCCTCTCTAGAAGCTCCTTATCTTTTATTGGAGTAGTTCCTAAAAGAATATTCAAAAGTCACGATGATGTTATATTTTATGGAGATTGAAGATGGATAAGCATGTTAGGGACAAAGAAGGAAATAGAGAAATAGTTTAATAATACTTGTTGACATCTTCATACTATCGTGAAAATGAAGGAAAAGAAAGAAAGCAGGATATGAATGATCTGGAAGGATGTCATGCTTGATTTATTTTAATTTAAGTTTTACATTCTAAGAAATAAATGTTTGAAAGTAGATAACAGTCAAAAATAAATTTTACATTTAGTCCATGAAGATAGTCTGTATTTAAATAAATTACATGAAATTTGGTCTATATTGAATTCGACCATGCAACTTTTCATATTCTTGAGATTTTCACAACATTTAAGAGACCGTTGGTTTGCCAAACTGGATTGTGAAGTTACAAATATAATGAAAATATAATTATACTATTCAATATTTAATTATATTTTGATTTTATTTTTGATTAATATAGTAGCAAAATGGTAATCCACCTTTATATTTTAATTTGAACCTTTCCACATTTAGTAATATATGATGATGATGTGCATCATACCATATTTGTTTCCACTTATGTTTGTGTATTGAAAAGGGAAAAGGAATAAATTCCCCACCGAAGTTGTCGCGAAAACTCATTTACACACCTTAATTATCTAAGCGACCTATTACACACCTATACTTCTCAAAAGTAAAACTATTACACACTTAGAAGTGTAACACCACTCTCACAAGCAAGTGGTGTATTACACTTGTTGCCACGTCAGCGCCATGTTAACACCACATCAGCGCCACGTCAGGAGTTATAATTTTTTTATATCTTTTTTGTTTTCTTTTCTTTAATCATTAGTTCTTTTTTTATACTAATAATCCCTAATTAATTATTAAAAATATGTAATAATTACATCTTCTTCATTAAAATTGCAAAGAAGAACTTTCACCCATGGTCATTGCAAAGAACTTTCAGCCATGGCCACCAAGGTCGAAATCCAGAGCAAAACTTTGCAGCAAAAAGCAAAACTTGTACCATTTTGCAAATCATGAATCTAGTTCGACTAAGCAAATTTGCTCTGATTTTCTCCAGTTGCAAATATTTTTCAGATCTGGATATATATTTTTTTTTACTTTTTCTATATTCTTCTTGGAGATTCCATAAAAGATAGGGATAATAGGGAAATAATTTTCTTTCCCTTTTCAATCGATCTCTCATCCTATTCACTCAACAAAGCTCGCCATTAATGCTTCGACGACTAAGAAATTCTGAAAATGTTACCCTGCTTATGAGATAAAAAAACCCTTTGTTAACAAACAAAACTCAAAACTTACAAAACTTTGGTTAAGAATTACCCTTGATACTATTTTGATTCTTCTTGCTGAGAGATTGAAGGGTAAAAGAGTTGTATTTTTTATGTAACTTGTTTCTGGGTTGTTCTTGTTAATGTGAAGAAGATGACAATGGTGGGGTATGAAGAAGATGAGATGTGGATAGGGGAGGGGGTATACGGAGTATTTTAATTTTTCTTTTTTACTTTAGAACTGATTCTGACGCGCCTATTTTATTTTTTATTATTTTTTTAATTATTTTGCCACGTCAATTTTAAGGTGTATAATTGTTTCACTTTTGAGAAGTATAGGTGTGTCATAGGTCGCTTAGGTAGTTAAGGTGTGTAAATGATTTTTCGGGACAACTTTGGGGGTAATTTATGCCTTTTCCATATTGAAAACAATAACTTGATCATAAATGTGCATTATTGTCTTTTCATCTTTGTTTGTTCTTCCTCGAGTGTGCAAGTATTGACCTCCATCTGTTCACGTAAAAGTGATAAAATATCTCCTTCCCATCATGTCGAATCAGGTGGATCCCCTCCCTTCTACTCCTCAATCCCTGTAGCATCTTCCCCTTGAGCCTAAAAGGCCTTCTTAATCCATTTCCTAGTGTTATTATCTCTTGTCACAACAGCAACTTCAAACGTGTCCTCGTTCCTCTCTACATGATTTGGTGGGTTTGTAAATAAGTCTACCAAAACCATCACCTTAGCACATCCTGGACGTGTTTTATTGATAGTGACCACGCCCAGATATAGAGTACATACTGTTGATGCTGATGAAAACAACTCCGCATAATCGGTGGATAAGAAATTGGGGAAAGTAATCCAAGTCATGGCTTTCGTGGTCTCTTCCTCCATTTTGAATGGAGAATCGCAAATCAAAGGCCTTATCTGATAGGAACTTCTAACCTTTGATTTGAGATAATTAAAGGCCCCTTCGAGGTAATATTGATGAAGTCCTCCGTTAATGATAAACTTTGAATAATGCTAATTACAATCACTCCAAAAGCTTTTGCACTGTGTACTACCAAGCATAAGAAAACTTCCCACAACAATGTGTTGATTTTCTACGATGTCTACGGCTGCAACTTCACATCCAGACCATTTTAATGTGCAGTTTACCAAGCTAAACAATGGTAGGCCTAAATGGAATCATAGACAAAGTTCTAGGGCATTGCATCCAACTACTCAACGTTTGTGGTTTAAGAAGATTGGCAGAGCTTAACCCTGGGGTATTAATGACTCTTGGGGTTGCAAAGGTTGGTAGGAGTTGATAATACAAGTGGTCCTAAAGGAAACTGGCAAGCCATTGTCGTTGATGGCTGACAGGTTCCAAAGTGGTCATTATAGTACATTTCCGGGGGAAAAGGGGAAAAGAGCATTCCAAAAAGCGGCTCCATTTCTTCAAAACGATTCGACACATCAAAAGTCAAATTACACTCCCAGAATCATCCACACCAATGATTTAAAAAAAATTAAGCGAAGCCCTTGATAGTAGTTACAAGAAATTACTCCAACATCAAACACACAACCACATGCGTATATCTTGCGCATCAACATACCCCAGTGCCTCAAAAGGCTCCCGCTCATTGCAGGGTGAGGGGAGGTCGGATGTACGCAGCCT
>JAPFFP010023972.1:0-16218 GCA_026153255.1 Solanum medicagineum
ATTCAAGATAAAGTTTGTTCTTTAATCAGTGATAGTGGAAGTTGCATTAATGTGGTGATTATTTCTTCCGTGGAACGTATGCGAATTTCAACATCAATGCATCCCAACCGTTACAAGCTACAATGGCTCAATGAGAGTGGAGAAATGAACGCCATCAAACAAACAAGTATTTGGTTTAGTATGGGTAAGTACAATGATGAATTGACTTGTGATGTTGTGCCCATCTTGGCATGTCATATTTTGTTGGGAAGACCATGGCAATTTGATAGGGATGTTGTGCACCAAGGATGTATGTTCTTGCACCTCTCACTCCATACCAAGGGAGTGAGGATCATTGGGATATGAAGGAACTTAGTGATAAAATAAATGTGATGGAGGCAAAGTTGGATGGTTTAAGTTCTGAATGCCTTGTCAACACCCATCTTTTATTGCATGCTAACCAAAATACTAGCACTTTGCCTAGTATTGTTTCTTCTCTTTTGTAGGACTATGACAAGCAAGGAAAGGAAAGGTTTATGTTGGTGACTACCTTGGCTTCTAGAATGATGAGATTTGAAAGCTTAAAGGAATTCTTTCCTAGGGATCCCGACTTCAAAGATACTTTTGATAATGCTACCCAAAGGAAACGGGTTGATAGATTTCAATTGGTTGATGATTTTTTGTTCAAGGATAGTCTAACTTATGTTCCTATAAGCTCTTGGAAAGAGCTAGTTGTCAAGGAGGTTCATAGTGGTGGTTTGATGGGACACATTGGGGTACCCAAAACACTTGACATTCTAAAGGATCAATTCTTTTAGCCCAAGATAAGGCATGATGTGGAGTGAATTTGTGGACAATGTCTCAACTGAAAGCATGCCAAATCCATGACTTGGCCCCAAGGTAAGTATACGCTCCTTACTCTTAGTGGCCCACGGATGGATATCTCTATGGATTTTGTGTTGGGTCTTCCTAGGAGTAAAAGAGGACATGATAGCATGTTTGTGGTAGTGCATAGATTTTCTACAACGACTCATTTTATTCGTTGCCATAAATGTGATGATGCATCCCATGTAGCATCCTTATTTGTCATCAATATTCTTAAATTGCATGGAGTCCCTCAAACCATTGTTAGTGATAGGGATTCCAAATTTCTTAGTCACTTTTGGAAGAGTCTATGGGGTACACTTGGTACCACACTTATGTTCTCTACCTCTTGCCATCCTCAAACGGATGGACAAATTATAGTAGTCAATAGGACTCCTGGAAGTGTACTTCGGCACATGATTAGAGAGGCCCCAACCACTTGGGAAGACTGTTTACCCTTGATTGAATTTGAAGATAATCGGTCCTTCCACTCCTCTATTGGAATGTCACTATTTAAGGCATGTTTTGGCTTTAAACCTTTGTTTTTACTAACCATGACTCCATTATCTAGTAATGTTGTTTTCAGACTAGATGCCAAGCAAAGGGCAAAGGAGATGATGAGAATTCATGCCAAGGTAAAAGAGGCCATTGAAAAGAACAATTCTAAGGTTGATATTCGAAAGAATTGGGGGAGAAAGGAAGTGATCTTCAACCCAAATAATTGTGTGTGGGTAGAGTGGTTTCCACATGTTCGAAAAGGAAAGTTAAGCCCAAGAGGAGATGGACAGTTCAAAGTACTCAAAGAATCAATGACAATGCCTAAATGATTGACTTGCCAAGTGAGTATTTTCAATGTTAGTGATTTATCTCCTTGTGTTGTAAGTGAATCTTTGGATTCAAGGACGAATCCTTTTCAGGAAGGGGAGGATGATAACATGCAAAGTAGAGATAGCACCAACATGAGTGGCATGTACCCCTCAAGACCATTCACAAGGAGTTAAGCAAAAGATCTCCAAGACCTACAAGCAATTTTCATGAAAAAGAAAGCACTAGAGAAGCTTTAGGGTCACCAAAGAAAGACTTAAAATGTGGGAAAGGTCTCTCAAGGTGAGAAGGAGGAAGAAAAGAGGCCATGTGCGCAAATGGCTACTATTTGAATCGAAGGATTTGTAAAGAAGGCAACCAAAGAAGGCCATTACTCATTAAGGGTAAAATTGTAAAAAAATGTCTTCTCTTATTTACTTAGTATAAATAGTCTTATTTTATCATATGGAAGACTCTCAAATTGTAGTATCTTCTTAGTGAGTAATTAGTGAGTAATTAGGGTGAACTCTTAGAATTGTTAGTTGACTTGTTTGCTTGATTAATTGAAGGTTGCCTATTTGTGGTTCTTAGTTTCTTTCAATTTTCTTTTTAGGATTTTATTTGGGTTGTTGGAATCAATTGGGAGGTGAGGGTTTTAGTCCTGTGTTGCTCATAATTTCAATAGTTTGAATTTAATCCACATATCCTTCTATCTTTGATCCATTTTCCCTTGTTTTCTTGTTTGATCTTTTTATCACATGCCATAATCCCACCCCAAGTCTTGAGGTTGGACTCCTTCTCTTTGCACTCCAATGGCATCCCTACCCCATGCTCCCAAAACTCATCATTGTTGAGATATCCATGCATTTCATCATAGAGGGAATTTTGGTATTGGTAGTCTTGGTAGGGAATTTGTGGTGCATTTGGTGGAGGTGATGTAGCTTGTCTTCAATGGTTCAGATTGTTGTTCATTTGGAAAGTAGGGTTTTGGTAGCTTCGGGTTCGGCTTTGTGGAGGAAAACATAGATTATGGGCTTTTCCTGGGGTAATGATGGTGGAATGCATTGGTGCCCTGTTTATCTCCTCATTTTTGGGTTGAATTTCTTTCCTTCGATTCTCATTCTCCACCAGTACCAACCTTTCCTCCATACCTCCCACCCTTCCATTCATTTCTGCTATTTGTTTGGAGAAGTATGCAAGAGTTTCCATGATGTTCTTTGAACCTTCCCCAATTGGACTTGTATTAGACATGATACCTACAATAATCAACAAAAAAGATTAGTAGCTCTTACTGATATGTAACTCTCAATGCACCTTCTATGGCGCCATCTCAAAATTAATAGTGAACTAGCTCCGCCCTATAAATTCAAAGTCACCTATCCTTTGTGGTGGAGTGGATTCTTATGACTCTTGAAAGATGGATGACTCAAACAAAGCTTAGGAACATAAATTAAAAGAAAAAAGCTAGAAGAAAGAGGCACAAGAAATATCGTACTAAAAAAGACTAAGTAACAAAAGTAGAGAGATTACTTGTTGTTGCCTAATTTAAAGAATCAAAGAGATGATTTAATATTTAGAAATTAGTTAACAAGTAATTAAACATGTTAATTATTTGTTAAATAGTTGAGGAATGAGAAAAGAATGAGTGACAAAGAAGAAGAATTGAGTTCGGACACTTAGAAAATTTTTTGAAGCCTTAAGGAGTTCATGACTTGAAATGGGTTTGATTTGATGATTAAAACTAGTTAACAAGTAGTTGAATATGTTAATTACTTACTAAATAGTTGGAGAATCAAAGCACAAAAAATTTTAAAAAAGAATCACGTCATTTGGACACTTAAAAAAAAATTTATGCCTAAAAAACTCCCATAATTTGAAAAATTTTGGGTTTTCAGCAAAAACCTCTAGATTTGCTCTCTGAAATTGTGTTCCATGTGGTGCGTCTGGACTTGTTGGAGCATTGACTCACTGATGAGTGCTGATGTGGTGCTGATTTGGCACCGAGTTGGCGCTGATTTGGCAATGAGTTGGCATTGATGTGGAAATTAATTTTTTTAAATTTTTTTTAAAGTTTTGAATTTTTTTTTTTCAAATTTCCACTAAGGGACAACAAACACCTTTGACCAACTTTGACTTGAGAAAAGTAAATCAAATGTACCTTTTGGTCTTCTACTTCTTCAAGAACACTTAGAACACCAAGAACACACACTAAATCCCAACACCTTCAGATCAACTCGAAATTGGCTCAAAATTTAGGATTAGCTTCCCCTTGATGTAGAGAACAAACTCTAATGATCATTAACCTTCAATTTCTTCTCAATCAAAAGAACCCACTTTCAAGATATGAAAAGTTTGAATACTCAAAACCTTTCACTGGTAACTTCACTTCCACAACTCCAAATGAATGGAATTTGAGATTTGGGATAAGGAAACACTAGTGAACAAGAATCTAGTCTCAAAAATAACAAATCAATTGAAAATAATTCTGGGTTTTTTTTTTGGATTTTTGAGCGGATGAAAATTTCAAGACCTAGATTTGTGAAAACAAACCTAAACCTAAGCTCTTGATACCAAATGATAAAGATCAAACAATACAAAAAGGGAAAAGGGATCAAAATAAAAGGATATGGGGATTAAATTCAAACTATTGAAATTATGAGCAACAAGGGACTAAAACCCTGACCTCCCAATTGGTTTCAACATCTCAAACAAAACCCTATCAAGAAAATTAAAGGAAACCAAGAACCACAAATGGGTAATGCTTCAATTAATCAGGCAAATAAGTCAACTAACAATTCTAATAGTTCGCCTTAATTACTCATTAAGAAGATACTACAATTTGAGAATTCAATATTCAATATAGTCTAAGTCTTCCAAATGCTAAAATATGACTATTTATACTACGTATATAAAAAAAACACATTTTCTTTACAATTTTACCCTTAATGAGTAAGGGCCTTGTTTCGTTGCCTTCTTTTCAGATCTTTGAATCACGTAGTAGCCGTTTTCACACATGACCTCTTTTCTTCCTTCTTCTCACCTTTATCAGCATTCAACACATTGTAAGCCTTTGTTTGGTGACCCTCAAGCTCCTCTAATGCTTCTTTTTTCATGAACATTGCTTGTAGGTCTTGGAGATCATTTGCTTGACTCCTTGTGAATGGTCTTGAGGGATACATACCACTCATGTTGGTGCTATCGCTGCTTTGCATGTTATCACAAGTGAGTGACGATTATCGGGCTATGAAGGAGCTTCGGGAGAAAGTAAAGGTAGAGGAGGCAAAGGGTGATGGTGGAAGTTCCATTATTGTTCCAATGGAAGGAGGTTCCTTGGCTAAAAATAAGAAGAATATATACATGGTAGCAAAGCCAAGCAAGTGTTCAAAGGATGCGGATGAGGGACGCGTTCTAGTATGCCTTGTCAACACCTATCTTTTATCGCATGCTAACCAAAATACTAGCAGTTTTGCCTAGTATTGTTTCTTCTCATTTGCTGGACTATGATGAGCTATTTCCGGAGGAGATGCCAGTGGGATTTCCTCCTTAGAGGGGAATTGAGCAGCAAATAGATTTTTTACCGGGTTCACAATTTCCCAACCGTCCAGCCTGTAGGAGCAATCCAGATAAATCGAGCTACAACGGCAAGTAGAAGAACTTCTTGAATAGGGGTTGATCAAAGAAAGCCTAACTCCTTGTGCCTTACCGGTGATTCTTGTTCCCAAGAAAGATGACACTTGGAGAATGTGTATTGATTGTAGAGCCATAAATAAGATCACAGTGAAGTATCGACATCCAATTCCTAGGCTTGATGATTTGCTTGATGAGCTATGTGACTCTAGTGTATTCTCCAAGATTAACCTTCAAAGTGGGTATCATCAAATTAGTGTGAAACCAGGTAATGAGTGGAAAATGACTTTCAAGAGAAAGTTTGGCTTGTATGAATGGCTTGTGATGCCATTAGGATTGACAAATGCCCCAAGAACTTTTATGACGTTGATGAATCATGTTTCAAACCATTCATCAACAAGTTTTTTTTGGTGTATTTTGATGACATCCTTGTGTATATAGCAAGACAATTGAGGAACATGTGTCCCATTTGAAGCAAATGTTTGATGTCTTACTACAAGAGCGTGTCATTGCTTTACTCAAGAAATGCTCATTTTGTGTTGAAAATGTCGTGTTTTTGGGTTTTGTGGTTAGTGCAAATGGGATAGACGTTGATGAAGAGAAGGTAGAGTCCATCAAGTCTTGGCCAACTCCAACCAATGCAACCGAGGTAAGACGTTTTCATGGGTTAGCAAGTTTTTATCCACGATTTGTAAAGGGTTTTAGTTCAATTGCTTCTCCTATAACAAACTTAACCATGAAAGATGTACCTTTTTATGGGGGGGAAGAACAATAAAGTCCTTTCAAGCCTTGAAATCGATGTTGAGTTCTTCACCATTGCTTCAACTACCCAACTTTGATAAGACCTTTGAAATTGAGTGTGATGCTTCGGGTATTTAAATAGGGGGTGTATTGATGCAAGAGGGAAAACCATCGGCTTACTTTAGTGAAAAGCTAAAGGGGGCTAATCTCAAGTACTCAACTTATTACAAGGAATTGTATGCATTTATATGGGTGTTGGCTCATTGGCAACACTACTTGTGGCTCAAAGTGCTTGTGATAAGGACTGATCATGAGTCCTTGAAGAATCTTAAGGGGCAATCCAAGTTGAACAAGCAACATGCAAAGTGGGTTGAATGCTTTGAAACCTTTCCCTATGTGATCACCTATAACCAAGGCAAGAAAAATGTAGTAGCGAATGCTCTATCAAAAAGGTTTATGTTGGTGACTACCTTGGCTTCTAGAATGATGGGATTTGAGAGCTTAAAGGAATTTTATTTTGGGGACCCCCGACTTCAAAGATACTTTTGGTAATCTTTCCCAAGGAAAGCAGGTTGATAGCTTTCAATTGGTTGATAGTTTTTGGTTCAAGGATGGACGAGCTTGTGCTCATGAGCTCTTGGAGAGAGCTACTTATCAAGGAGGCTTATAGTAGTGGTTTGATGAGATACTTTGGGGTACCCAAAACACTTGACATTCTAAAGGAGCAATTCTTTTGGCCCAAGATGAAGCATTATGTGGAGAATTTGTGGACAACGTCTCGATTGTAAGCATGCCAAATCCATGACTCGGCCTCAAGGTAAATGTACCCCTCTCCCTACTCCTAGTGGCCCATGGATGGATATTGGGTCTTCCTAGGACTAAAAGAGGACAAGATAGCATATTTTTGGTAGTGGATAGATTTTCTAAAATGACTCATTTTATTCCATGCCATATGTGATGATGTATCCCATGTAGCATCTTTATTTGTCATCAATGTTCTTAAATTGCATGGAGTCCCTCAAACCATCCTTACTGATAGGGATTTAAAATTTCGTAGTCACTTTTGGAAGAGTCTATGGGGTATACTTGGTACAAGACTTATATTCTCTACTTCTGCCACCCTCAAACGGATCGAGAAACTGAAGTAGTCAATAGGACTCTTGGAAGTATTCTTCGGAGTATGATTAGAGGGATCCCAACAACTTGGGAAGACAGTTTACCCTTGATTGAATTTGCATAAAATCGGTCTTTCCACTCATCTATTGGAGTGTCACCATTTGAGCCATGTTACGGCCTTAAGCCTTTGATTCCACTAATGATGATTCCGTTATCTAGTAATATTGTTTTGAGCCCAGATGCCAAGCAATCGGAAAAGGAGATGTTGAGCATTTATTCCAAGGTTAAAGAGGCCATTGAAAAGAAAAATTAAAATGTTTCTATTCGAAAGAATATTAGGAGAAACAAAGTGATCTTCAACCCACATGATTGGGTGTGTGTACATTTTCGAAAAGAGAGGTTTCCACGTGTTCGAAAAGAAAAGCCAAGCCCAAGAGGATATGGACCTTTCCAAGTACTCGAGAATCAATGACAATGCCTACATGATTGATTTGCCGAGTATAATGTTCATAATGTTTTCAATGTTAGTGATTTATCTCCTTGTGTTGTCGGTGAATCTTTGGATTTGAGGATGAATCCTTTTCAAGAAGGGGAGGATGATAACATGCAAAGCATAGATGGTGCCAACATGAGTGGGATGTACCCCTCAATGCCATTCACAAGGAGTCAAGCAAAAGATCTCCAAGTCCTACAAGCAATGTTCATGAGAAAGGAAGCATTAGAGGAGCTTAAGGGTAAAAAAGAAAGGCTTGCAATGTGTGAAAGGTCTATCAAGGTGAGGAGAAGGACAAAAAGAGGCCATGTTTGCAAATGGCTATTACTTGAATTCAAGGATTTGAAAAGAAGGCAACCAAACAAGGCCCTTACTCATTAAGGTAAAATTGTAAAAAAATATCTTCTTTTATTTACTTAGTATAAATAGTCATTTTACCATTTTGGAAAATTTGGACTATGTTGATTATTGAATCCTCAATATGTAGTATCTTCTTAGTGAATAATTAAGGTGAACTCTTAGAATTGTTAATTCACTTATTTGTTTACTGAAAATACTTACTGAAAAGGCAATTGAGTAAGTTAAGTATATCATCTAACACCCGCCGAAAAGGTAATGCCATAAGGTGAGGGTATGGTTTTCCTTGGCAAGTAACCTACTCTCTTTTCAGTGTGAAGGAATCATCGAAATTCCTTATAGTAGCTCGCTTAGTCTTAATGTTGGCTATGGTCTCCTCCAACATATATATGATATGTTGACCTTTTGCTTTTACCTCATATGCATGTTTTGATTAAGGCATTGATCATTTGCATCATATTGAACTTATTGACTTTGTGTTATGCATCTTGTCTATTATGGGTATGATATCCTTGTTGCATTGCACCCCGCATACTTAGTACATTCAAAGTACTAACATGTACTTTTTGTGTATTTAGGGACCCGCAGTGTTCCCTATCCACCTTCTAGTGGCTAGTTGACATGAGAAGATTGTTGCTTGTGGTGAGTCCTCTACTTCGAGGGAAATATCCAATTTCTTTCTACCTATGTTAAGACAATGCTACTTTCACTATATAATTTTGTGGGTGAGCCCGGAATATGTCTTGGCCCTTGTTCCACTCATGATTAGAGATATTATTGGATAAATATATTATGTATGACTCATGTGATCCCGATGTATCTATAGAGATTGACCTTTAGTCCCTACCCCATGTATGTTTTTTCTTGATGATGTTAGCAAGTGGTAACTTTCCTAAGTTCCTACTCCCCATAGATTGTATCCCATGTTCCCTTCTCTTAGTCTAATTGTTGTGGTTGAGGTGATGGGAATTTCTTATCCCTTGTCCCATAGAGTATGTCCTTAGTCTCTAATCCCCTTAGTTTCAATTATTGATGATTGATCCACGCTTCTTAACAGAGGATGTGCTTTAAGTATGCTATGAGGTTTGTTTGGGGTACCTTTAGGTTCTCCATTCTCCATGTCATCATACCTAGGCCTAGGCTTAGGTAGGACGAACAAGGTATCAGAGTACTAGGTTTATAAATGGTCATTGGAAATTCAATATACCACATTGAGTAGAGTCTTGTTCATGGTTGTGAAGCGCACCACAACTATGAATGGGAGGCTATGTGGCTTTTAGGAAATGATTCACTTCTTCATGATCTACGTTGTGCTTTAGAAATTGATATAAGGCTTCCTATTTCTAATGGTTGCCTTTTGCCGCCAAGAAGGATGCCACCAAGTGTCCCCATTCCCAAGGTCAAGTCCCTTTTGCTCCTCAAGCTCCCCAAGAGGAAGGGGTTACTCATGTGAAATATGGAATATCATCACCTTGTTGGCACAAGCCTTGACAAACCAAGTTTGCCAAGGAGCCCAAACTTCTCATGCTCCTACTCTGGCCACAAAGGTGAAAAACTTCACTAGAATCAATATTTCAGAGTTCCATGGCTCTAATGTGGAGGAATATCCTCAAGAATTTATTGATGAGGTGTAAAAAATGCTAGCTATCATGGGAGTAATCTAGGAGAACAAAGAGAAACTAGCGGCCTATCAACTTAAAGGCCTTGCACAAATATGGTTCACCCAATGGAAGATGTAGGGGTGGATGATGAGCCTATTTGTAACGAGCCAAGCCATCACAAGCATTCATAGGTAGTTAATGAAAATGAATTGCAGAAAAACTATGGGAAAGGGACTAACGGCTAATCTGATAATGAATAACATTAAAAAAAACCAGTGGAAAGAAATACTACAATCATTTGTTTGTCCATATGCATACCAACTACATCATATGTAGATGACAGGTATCAGTAGATCTCCATCAATTGACATAAGTCTAAAATAGTGAAAAATGGAACGTAAACAGCTCAGAAGGGGTATAGAGACATTGTCTTAAACAAAGCCAAGATACAAGATAGAATGAAAAAAATGGAAGAGTCCTGAACTAAGAGCTCACCATAAATAATAAAGCTAGTCTTAAACGCTAAGTACTAGCCATGAGCTGGTACTGGAGTGCCTGCCCCTATATGATTAAATCATGCAGGCAAAATATGTGTTAGTACATTTGAATGCACTATGTATGTGAGATGCAATGCATGGATCAATTGTAATGGCATCATTCTTAAACATATCATATAAGTTTACATGTGATAAAAGATGCCTAAAATAAGCTTAAGCATGAACAAGGAATATGACTTAAGATCAATATGAGACAATGCATAAAAAAGCACATATAATGGAAACATAACATAAGATCATGAGGTTTGTGGGAATATACCATAACCGACAATAAGATCATGTGAGCTACTACATGGAATCCGATAAACTCCTTCCATTGGGAAAAGACCAATGCACTCCTTACATTGGTAAAAGGGGAATCTACTTGCCAAGGTAGATATTCAAAACTTAGAAATTTTGCTATTGCATCTTTCATAACATTTGGGCCGTCGGGTCAAGGTCTTGTTTCGATTTAACTTCTTCAATCAAGGAGGACTTGGAACCATCTATTACCACCACACCACTATTTTCGGCCTCATTTAATATAACTCCCAACCTAGCCAACCGATGGATCTCTCTTTCCAATTCCTTCTTGCTATCCTCAAAGTAAGCCATACTATCCATGACTTAGGGCATCAACCACAACATTAGCTTTGCCCGATGGTAGTGCACACTCATGACATAATCTTTAAGCAACTCTAGCCACCTTCTTTGCCTCAGATTTAAGTTTCTTTGGATGAACACATATTGAAGACTCTTATGGTCAGTGAACACTTCTACATGAACCCCATACAAATAGTGACACCATATCTTCAAGGCACATACCATGGACGCTAATTCAAGGTCGTGGATTTGGTAGTTACACATGCACCTTTAGTTTCCTAGAAGCGTAGGCGATGACCATGCCATTTTGCATCAACACGAACCCCAATACAATTTTTGAAGCATCACAATACACCATAAATCCCTCCAACCCTTCTGGTAGAGCCAAAATATGAGTGGACATAAGCTTGTCCTTCAAGATTTGGAAACTTCTTTCACATTCATTAGACCATACAAATTTTGCATTTTTTTGGGTCAATTTTGTTAAAGGAGAAGCAATTGAGGAGAAACCATTAACAAACCTTAGGTAGTAACCGACAAATCCAAGAAGCTCCTAATGTCCGTCCGAGTCAAGGGAATAGGCTAACTTTTTATTACCTCCGTCTCTTTTGGATCCACCTTAATCCCATCACTCGACACCACATGACCTAAGAATGTAACTTCTTTCAACCAAAACTAACAATTGTCGAATTCAGTAAAGAGTTTTTTCTTCCCTCAATGTTTGCAACACCACCCTCAATATTTTGCATATTCCTCTTCATTTGGGAGTAGATCAAACTATCAGCAATAAATACCCAACAAACATATCAAGGCAGAATTTACAGACCCTATTCATGAGATCCATAAACATTGTCGGAGCATTAGTTACGCCGAAGGACATCACCACTAATTCAAAATGCTCATACCTTGTCCGAAAAGACATTTTGGGAATGTCATACTCCCTTACCCTCAATTAGTGATACCCGGACCGAAGGTCAATTTTTGAGAAGTAACTAGCCCCTTGCAGTTGATCAAATAAGTCATCGATCCTTGGCAATGAATACTTGTTCTTTATGGTGACCTTATTGAGTTGCCGATAGTTGATGCACATTCTAAGAGGACCATCTTTCTTTCTTGCAGACAACATCGGTCCACGAACTAACTTACAGGCTGTTTAATGACTTACGACGTGTAAAACCTCCTCATAGAAGCTGACAGTCCAAAAATTTTCAAAGCTTGTTTTCTTGCATTTTTCATACTCCTCATAGCTGGGGTTTTACATATCCCCTCACATTCACCCAACTCTCCAAATATGTTCCATCACTGGTGGACAACCCCCGTGCTAGGATGAGAAAATTTATGTTGGGATTATCCAACTAGCTTATCCAAGAGTGTCAGACCACTATACTAGTAAGGGAAATGGATATTTCAAGGCTTATTACCTATATAGAGCAAATTGAAGATGAGAAGATGAGAAAGAAAGCAAAAGAGTCTAAGAAGACTCGGATAGAGGTCAATTCATCTTTTGATAGTGCTTCTAAGCCTAAGTTTCACAAGGATAGGGTGCCTAGTCCAAATTATCAAGGTGAGGGTTGATAAAGATCAAACACGAAAGAAAGGGAAAAGGGAACAAAGATAGTAGGATATGTGGATTAAATTCAAACTATTGAAATTATGGGCAATAAGGGACTAAAACCCTCACCCCCAATTGATTCCAATAACCCAAATAAAACCATAGAAAAGAAAATTGAAGGAAAGAAAATTGAAGGAATCTAAGAAGTACAAATGGGAAACCTTCAACTAATCAAGCAAACAAGTCAACTAACAATTGTAAGAGTTCACCATAATTACTCACTAATTACTCACTAAGAAGATATTACAATTTGAACATTCCATATTCAACATAGTCTAAGTCTTCCAAATGCTAAAATAAGAGTATTTATACCAAGTAAATAAAAAAAGAAATTTGCTTTACAATTTTACCCTTAATGAGTAAGGGCCTTATTTGGTTGTCTTCTTTTCAAATTCTTAAATTCAAGTAATAGTTATTTGCACACATGGCCTCTTTTCTTCCTTCTCCTCACCTTGATAGACCTTCCACACATTGTAAGCCTTTCTTTGGTGACCCTCAAGCTCCTCTAATGCTCCTTGTTTATGAACATTGCTTATAGGTCTTGTAGATCTTTTGCTTGACTCCTTGTGAATGGTCTTGAGGGGTACATGCCACTCATGTTGGTGTCATCTATGCTTTGCATGTTATCATCCTCCCCTTCTTGAAAAGGATTCGTCCTTGAATTCAAAGATTCACCTACAACACAAGGAGATAAATCACTAACATTGAAAATATTATGAACATTATACTTACTTGGCAAGTCAATCATGTAGGCATTGTCATTGATTATATTGAGTACTTTGAAACGTCCATCTCCTCTTGGGCTTAGCTTTCCTTTTCGATCATGTGGGAACTTCTTTACCCACACCCAATCATTTGGGTTGAATATCACTTCCTTTCTCCCCCAATTCTTTCGAATAGCCACCTTAGAATTATTGTTTTTAATGGCCTCTTTAACCTTGGCATGAATGCTCATCATCTCCTTTGCCCTTTTCTTGGCATATAGGCTCAGAAAAACATTACTAGATAATGGAGTCATGGTTAATAGAAACAAAGGTTTAAAGCCATAACATATTAGTGACATTCCAATAAAGGAATGAAAAGACGGATTATATGCAAATTCAATCAAGGGTAAACGGTCTTCTCAAGTAGTTGGGGTCCCTCTAATCATGCACGAAAGCACACTTCCAAGAGTCCTATTGACTACTTCCATTTGTCCATCCATTTAAGGGTGGCAAGAAGTAAAGAATATAAGTTTGGTACCAAGTGTACCCCATAGACTCTTTCAAAAGTGACTAAGAAATTTGGAATCCCTATCACTAACAATGGTTTGAGGGACTCCATGCAATTTAAGAACATTGATGACAAATAAGGATGCTACATGGGATGCATCATCACATTTATGGCAGGGAATAAAATGAGTCATTTTAGAAAATCTATCTACTACCACAAATATGCTATCATGTCCTCTTTTAGTCCTAGGAAGGCCCAACACAAAATCCATAAAGATGTTCATCCATGGGCCACTAGGGGTAGGGAGAGTGGTATACTTACCATGGGGCCAAGTTGTCGATTTGGTGTGCTTACAATCGAGACATTGTCCATGAATTCTCTCCACATCATGCCTCATCTTGGGCCAAAAGATTGCTCCTTTAGAATGTCAAGTGTTTTGGGTACCCTCAAGTGTCCCATCAAACCACCACTATGAGCCTCCTTGACAAGTCGCTCTCTCTATGAGCTCATAGCAACACAAGCTCGTCCATCCTTGAATAAAAAACTATCAAACAATTAAAACCTATCAACCCACTTCCCTGGTTAAAATTATCAAAAGTATCTTTGAAGTCGGGATCCCTAGGATAGAGTTTCTTTAACCTTTCAAATCCCATCATTCTGGAAGCGAAGGTAGTCACAACATAAACCTTCTTGATAGAGCATCTGCTACCACATTTTTCTTTCCTTGCTTGTCATAGTCCTGCAAAAGAGAAGAAACAATACTAGGCAGAGTGCTAGTATTTTTGTTAGCATGCAATACAAGATGGGTGTTGACAAGGCATACAGAACTTCTACCATCCACCTTTGCCTCTTCCACCTTAATTTCAGAGGGTAAATTTTTCTTGCTTCATGGAGAAAGGAAAATCTTTGCTTGATAATGATAAAGACTTGAAGGTGAATTCCAATCTTTCATGTGTTTTGAGACGAATTATGGGAGCCCTTGCCAAAGAAGAGCTTGATCAAAGGGTGAATCTATTTCATTCTAGGTGCAAAATTCAAGATAAAGTGTGCTCTTTAATCATTGATAGTGAAAGTTACACTAATGTGGTGAGTTTTTCTTTGGTGGAACGTATGGGAATTCCAACAACAAAACATCCCAATCCTTACAAGTTACAAAGCTCAACGAGTGTGGAGAAATGAAGGTCCTAAGATAAGCAAGCATTCGGTTTAGTGTGGATAAGTACAATGATGAATTGACTTGTGGTGTTCTACCCATGTTGTCATGTCATATCTTGTTGGAGAAAATAAAGGTGGAAGAGGCAAAGGTGGATGGTGGAAGTTCCGAATGCCTTGTTAACACACATCTTTTATTGCATGCTAAAAAAAAAATACTAGAACTTTGCCTAGTATTGTTTCTTTTCTTTTGCAAGACTATGAAAAGCAAGGCAAGAAAAATGTGGTAGCAAATGCTCTATAAAGAAGGTTTATGTTGGTGACTACCTTGGCTTCTAGAATGATGGGATTTGAAAGCTTAAAGAAATTTTATCCTAGGGATCTCGACTTCAAAGATACTTTTGATAATCTTACCCAAGGGAAGGGGGTTGATATCTTTCAATTGGTTGATGATTTCTTGTTCAAGGATGGACTAGCTTGTGTTCCTACGAGCTCGGAGAGAGTTACTTGTCAAGGAGACTCATAGTGGTGGTTTGATGGGACACTTTGGGATACCCAAAACACTTGACATTCTAAAGGATCAATTTTTTTGGCCCAAGATGAAACATGATGTGGAGCGAATTTGTGGACAATGTCTCGATTGTAAGCATGCTAAATCCACGACTCAGCCCCAAGGTACGTATACCCCTCTCTCTACTCCTAGGACCATGGATGGATATCTCTATGGATTTTGTGTTTGGTCTTCCTAGGACTAAAAGAGGACATGATAGCATATTTGTGGTAGTGGAGAGATTTTCTAAAATGACTTATTTTATTCCATGCCATAAATGTGATGATGCATCCCATATAGCATTTTTATTTGTCATCAATATTCTTAAATTTCATGGTCCCTCAAACCATTGATAGTGATAGGGATTCCAAATTTCCTAGTCACTTTTAGAAAAGTCTATGGGGTACATTTGGTACCACACTTATGTTCTCTACTTCTTGTCACCCTCAAATGGATGCACAAACTGAAGTAGTCAATAGGACTCTTGGAAGCATGATTCAGTGCATGGTTAGAGCAACCCTAACTACATGGGAAAAGCGTTTATCTTTGATTGAACTGGCATATAATCGGTCTTTCCACTTCTCTATTGGAATGTCACCATTTGAGGCATGTTATGGCTTTAAATCTTTGTTTCCACTAACCATGATACCATTATCTAGTAATACTGTTTTGAGCCTAGATGCCAAGCAAAGCGCAAAGGAGATGATCAGCATTCATGCCAAGGTTAAAGAGGCCATTAAAAAGAATAATTCAAAGGTGGCTATTCGAAAGAATTTTGGGAGAGAAGGAGTAAATTTTTAACCCAAATGATTGGGTGTGGGTACATTTTTATTGTAACACCCCACATTTTACATATATTAATTATATGTGAATAAATCATGATGTGGATTGGTGAAAGTAGCGTCAATTCTTGAAAGTGCTTGATTCTCGAGTTAACGGGTGATATGGGCGTCTAACGCTTAAGAGGGGCA